>JAHZNA010004110.1:0-10931 GCA_027743935.1 Sinodicranocentrus sp. ZH6
GGTAAGTCCTTCCAAAGACTCCAATTTCGACTTTATGAATTAGACTTTGAGTATTCTCACGAAAGAGCTCTTTGGTATGCTCCAAAAGCAGTAAGAGAATTCCCATCCCGGGTTCTTAGGGTTATGTTATATCTCTTCTCACTCACTACCATAACATAACGGAGGAGTGGTAGCCGTTCAATTTGACTTTTTTGAAAGGGTAATCAAACAAGCCACTACTGCAAAGATATGACATTGCTCCTAGCTGTACATGTATATTATTACACATATCAACGACCTTACATAGCGCCAGATGGTTAGTCACTTCATATGCAGCTAAGGCCCATTGGTTGCATGCACTCCAAGCCGAACTTGACTTCGCAAAGGAGTCAGTGAACAAGCCGGGTGTCTTTAAGATAAATCACACCAGTCTAAGCTGAAACACTGTATTTAGGAAAGTGTAAACTTTGTTAAGAACCAGAATAAACGACTGCATTCAACCGGAGAAAAGGGAAAAACGAGAGAACCTTAATGACATGTTTATTTTCATGATTTCACGGTGATTTGACCCAAGCAGTGCACATTGCGTTGTATAGCACATACATATGTATGGAAGTTTGTTACCACAAAACATTGTAATTGAATAGAAACTGGATGTGGGTGAGTGTCTTTGTTGAAGGCGTGATAATAGGCACTTTGGGCTTTGCTCTCGGAGACTATTCTAATACCCACTCGTGTGTGTCTATGGGCCGGAGAAAAAATCAGGATAATAGGAGAAAACGAGTGGCCACACAGGAGCTTCTGTTGTTGAAAGCAGGCTTTGCGATATGGCGTGCTAAAAAGAAAAATACACAATCTTCTTTCATAATGACCAATACTATTCAATGTGTAAAAGAGGACAACTAATAAGAAAATAGCGTAGAATTGTAAATTAAGGAATAGTTGTACAAATTACATGAATGCTGTAAACGTTGAAAATAAGATACAAAATCTTATTTACGAATCTAACCAGAAACAAAGTTTTAACTCTTATTCATTTACTGTGTTTCAGATGTTAAGAGAATCATGGCCAGCCTCTGGATAAAACCATTCTATGAAGTGTTGATCTCGAGCAATTGCCAAATGAAGCATCAATCGTAATTAAGTAATAGAGCCGCCACAGATTTCCGAACCTCTAACTTGACCAGTTTACCATAAAGAAGAAAGAATGATTAAGAAATTATTTAAAGCTAAAATGCAGCACTTCTGGATTCACGTTTTTATTGGCCTTTTAACCCTTGCAAGTAAGAATTCGATAAATGATTTAATTAATTACCCAAGGCTGAGGTAATTTTTATACTTTTTACGAATTTATCTTTTTATGATATCTTGATTTTATGAAATTTTCTTTTCTACGTAACGGGCTCATGTTTCAAATCGCCCCTAAGTTGTAAGCCTAATACTTGATTTCTTGTATGGTATATTCTGTTGTGTATACTAATACCAGAGACGATAAACACCTGAAAATCCTTTAGGGTCGGGTCGGCATACAATAAACTGAAATGAAGTTAGTAAAGCTTAAATCTGAAGTCTCGCTTTAATCAGATGAGAATCTGTGATGCATTTTGAGAATTGGAAGATTAGTAAAGTCCTGTAAAGCCGATTCGATGTATCTCAAATCTTATATCTACGGGTAGAACTGTGGAAGCACAGGAGTGCGTCGGTAAGCTGTCGGTCGTTAATATTGATGGAAGTAAGAGGAGTCAGAGAAGCAGGAGACTTTTACACAAGGGCAAAAAAAGTGATAATGACAAGAGGGCGAAGATGTATGTTGTGTGATGGGATGAAGGGAATGTAATTTTTCACTTCAGCACCCATGAATGTCAGCAATATTTATTTTCCTTTTTAATTGCCTCTCCTCACTCCTCCATTATTTGGCCAAGTAAAAATAGCAATCAGTTGGATACATTCATACAATCCTCAATAACCCATGTTTAATGGATATAGAGGAAAGAGGAATACGGAACACCCCCATTTGAACATAGTAATTTGCAGTGTCCCATTTCTCTCATTCTGTTTATCAGCCAGTGCTAATACTAATTTTATACGCGCACAAGCTTAAGGCAGTTCTCCCTTGATAGGTATGTACTCATTTAAAATCAAATGATTTGAAATGCGTGTACGGGAATGGAACACAACATATCGCACAGCAAACTGAATCTACCCGCAGCACGCAATAAACCTTGTTTTACCTCCAAAATTTGTGTTTGCATACAACCCTGACGCATTCCCCTCCGTTTGCTCTCCCAATACCCTAAAGGTCTTGGGAGAATGTATCCTGAAGACAAGTAAATTGTTTACTGGGTTTGGTAATGCTTCCGGTGTTTGCCCCTATCGGGCAAGTGTACCGGCAGAGATAGAACAGAATTCAATGTAGTTAAAAGGAAGTTCTGTGGTGGAAGTTATGTTATTTGCATTTCATTCAGGGATGGTCTAGCTTTATAGTAGAGACGGTACGTCTCTCATTCAGTAAGAAAACCACAATTTGTCAGCAAAACCCATTGACAGATATGGATCGCTTGGTTTGAAGGGTTAAGCAGATGCACCCTCCCCGTTTCAGCAGCAGGTTCAGTAGGATAAGAGACTGAGTAACTTTTTTACTCTCGCTCTAGATAGAGAAAAGCAAAAGAGATGTCGATATACAGAAAAGGGTTTCCTTTGAATAACACACCGAGTTTTCTTGTGCTTATTGCTCTTTTTGTATGGATCTGTGTACTTTTCAAATGGGTTTCTGATAGTTTGCCTTCGTTTTTTTTACTCGTTATTAGCTCATCTACTGGTAAAGTTTGTGTACTTGTTGGTTTCCTTCCTATTTCTGTGTGTACATAGTGTACGGTTGTATTTGGATATGGGATTGTAGATGAAAGAAAGCTATATCTTATGGATTTTGTTAGTTTGCGTGAGCCTTTCCATTTTCCTGTTACCCTCTTTGCTCATTCATTACTATTGGTTTTCTTTTGAACTCTGGAGTAGGATAGAGAAATTATTAGGGGTAAGTTTTTTCTCCGTTCATGGCTGGCTCGGTTTGATGAATTACGCAGTGTCTGTGTTTTGAAGTATTCTAAATGAGTTTGGATCCTGGTGATGATGTGGAGAAAATGTAAGGCCAAGGGGAACTTTGAGACCAGATCGGTATAGTAGGTTCATAGCATGCTGCAGCTGTAGAGTGTAGTGATAATGAATGACTTGACTTACGGAATTCATAATGAAACCGAAAAGATAAGAATTCAACGGCATTTGACATTTGACGCCGGTAAAAAGAGATTTTGTTGATTGGGGAGAAATTTAATAAGCAATGGAATGGTTTCAGAAGAGCTTTTCAAGAAATAGAAAGACTTGAAGGGAAATTTAATTAATAATATTCTAAGGGCTGAGAAGGTGTTGGCTTTTGGGATCAAAATTTATCAAGTATGGGAAAATTAGCTAAGAAGGTTGATATTGACAAAACGAAAGATACGCAACCATCAGAAATGCTAGTAGACCTTGCAGTGTACAGTAAACCCGTAAGGAAATACATGTTACATAATTTTTTAGTGTATTTGATGGTAGGAAACCTTGTGCGTTAGCTAGCCAAATCTTAGGTACATACTTTGTTAAGCTGAGTCGATTAAATCAAGTTTAAAAATATTGTAAAAACAAGTACCTATATGCTTTCATTAGGTGATGTTCAATTTTCAAATAAGAAATTATATTATAAATATTTGCGTGTTTAAATCTTCCTCTTTACGCATACACTAACCATAATTCGAAAGCTGCTTTAGAGAGAAATGCTGCTAGGGGTATCACATATTTACTGCTCGAATATACTTAACACCAAAAACATCACATGACGAATTTTTTATAAGTTCGGAGAGTGTCAGTCTTGCTGTGTCAAAGTAGCTTTTGGTTACGTTGTGCGAGCGAATACAGAATAAGCATCCGCTGCCGGAAATTGCCATCAGTCTCGCACAATGGGACAGATTAGTCATTTCTTGTCAACGTTGTAGTAAATGGAATTATAAATTAGCTCATCAGAACCTATTCATTCCATGAATGAAAAGCGTTGAAGCTGTGTAGCCATTTATGCTAAAAATTAATTTCCGTTTATACATCATCCTTTAAAATATATTGAAAGGAGGATTGTAGCAGCACCCATGCATTATAAGTACGGCTAAATTAGCATCACAACTATTAAGCTTTATAAGGCGACAAGAAAGTTGTGAACAAGTGTTACGCAAATTATATCAATGATTACGTTAGGGTTAATCAGTGAAAGGTCACTTGTCACTTCTATGTCAAGTTGTGTAACCTATGAGTATTTTATCTTCCATTCAACGCTAGGCTAGTTGCGTCCTATAGGGAATGGAGTGTCTGCAAAAATGACGGCTTGGTTTTATGCATAAAACTCCTCAATGGTTTCCTATGTTTTTATGCCAATTCTCAGAATACAAATAAACTTTGAACGTTTATACTAATTTAACACAATTTATAAAAAGTATCACGATGATTCAAATTCATTTTGAATAAAGCTGCTGTACTTAAAGTTCGGGTTGCGTCTGTGTAATGTTATGTAATTAACTTGACAATAGTTCATGGTCAAAAGTCTTGTGCTATGTAATTCTAATTTGTCTCCTCTCCAATATGTATTATATTGGATAAGGCTATATTTTACATGTATCGTATTATTTCTCATATTTCAAAATCGAAGTTTTCATAAGTCAATCGAAGTCATCTTGTTTTTTTTACTTCTTGAAGTCTATAATGAAATGATGCTGTCGAATGTATCAAGTTCACAGGTTGTCATAAAAATTGCGACTGGCTCATGCCATCTTCGATTATCGTGATCGCTTTCCACTTGGCTGACATGTTTCCCAGTGTCAGTTACAGACTGTGGAAAAAATCACAGACCAAAGAGTGTGAGATCTTTATGTGAAGGTAGATATCGAAAATATGTAGGTATGCCTATATGTGAAAATAAAATGTATACATGCACGAGGAAGTAAAGTTCACGAGTTTCTTCAGCCTTATTAGGCAATTCATAAGGACTCATGTTTTCAGATAAGACACACGACATGCATAGCATGGATATACTCGAGTTTTAATACAGCTGGAGTGAGTGAGGTGTTGAAAGGAGGTGAAAGCACAACCTGACACGATTTCTATCTCTGCCACTGGCTCTATCACACACAATAGTGATGGTAATAATGTGAAAATAGAGCTTCCATTTTGCAAGGCTCTAGGATTTTTATAAGATTCTTAAAATTGGATATTTCTATTTTTTGAGTGAATGTGGATGTAACCCGTCATTCCAAGAAAGAAAAGTTTCATATATGTGATGTGCAAACAAAGTATATTTTCTCGTGAAAATAAGCTTTGGAACTGTCTCTTCCTATCATAACCAGCTCTGATGTAGATTGTACAGGAGGATGCTGGTTTACTTTACTAGCGGATAGCTAGACTCTTTGTATCTGTTTCTGTTTACCTGTAATGCAATATGATTCATATTAGTTCCAGTGGGTGCTTGCCGATGCTTTTAGTTGTGTCATACCGTACACAGAAGTTGTGTTTACACTTAATTTTGGAGAGAAATCTATATCCCTATAGATGGGTATGTATTTCAACTTGCAATTGAATATTGAAAGCGGAAAATGAAACTCACAACATATAGGATGTTCCGTTCTGAGATTTCAGAGATCAATAATATATTTTTTCCTGTTTGGGAAATGCCGTCATCAAAATCCATCCGAATGCATGTACTACATTTTTGATTTTGCAGGAGTCCTGTGAAAATGTTCAACTTTTATTGCAATCTGTTCATCTATCTACTCCATTTATTGATGGATATCCTGTTTGCTTTTTCTACTATTATGCGCTGGATATATACTTCCTGAACTTGTTACACAATCTGTTTTGATATCCCTTTCAGTTATTTCGTCATTCGTTGCGACGGGCAAGTGGTATTTTTTAATCTCAAATGGGAAAATGGAAAAGTCTTGAATAAATAATAACGTCAACTCAAGTTTCACCCTTAAAAGTAGGCTCAACGCTGCTAAAATGAATAGGTTATTGTACCAACTAAGAAAATAACAATCATGTACACATTGATACTCATTACTTTTTATTTACTGAACTATACCAACTTTATTGCTACAACTTCAGGGAAATCAGATATTGCATAGTTGCCATCATCCTTTTTATACGTTTGTCGGCAGTGAGAGTCGAAATTAAGTTTTAAACTTTTATTATACTACAATTGACCAAAACACATCTCACATCCACGGTGTTATATAACCGCCTAATCACACACATTGTACCTGGCTCTTTCTCCAACCAGGGATTTCCCTACTAGCCCTTATATTTCTTCTGAGATATTTAAGTTGATTTATTTATTCTGTTTCCACTTTGGCTCTGGAACGGGACGGTGTTTGGCTGGCAGCCTAAGACTCAAAATCCAGATCCCATTCAAGAGGATATAAAAGCCACGCAGAAAAGATGTTCCCAAGAGCTTCTCAAAAAGTCCTTCTTGTCTTCTGTCAATTTGCATTGACCAAATCAAGACAGCATTCAAGAACTAAAGATAAAGAAAAGCGACAAGCTAAGAGAACTCCTTTCCTGCTTTCACAATCAGCCCATGCGTGTGTGTCTGTCTCTTTCTCTCTTTATGCTGAGCATTTAGCACCAGTATAACTCACCTCTTTTCTCTCTTTTGGCCGAGAAGAGAACAGGAAGCCGTTTCGTTGGAGGCAATTTCACGAGTGAAATTGATTGGTCTCTTGTGCCTTTTAGTGACCTGTGTGAGTGGTAATGGGAGCACAAACGATTTTGCTAGAGGAAATACCAAAAAATATACATTGTCCTCACTATTTTTTTCATCAACTACACCTATTTTCGATAAAATATAGTGAGTCCAAAGTGTGAAACTTAGATCACTTGGTCATTACAGAGCCACTTCAATTCTCCCATTTTGGTTGAAATACCCTCTAAAATATCTTGTGCAGAATTATTATCGTTTTTGCAAACTTCAAAAGAGCCTCGAGAAAGGTCAAAAACTGTGGTTGACTCGGCTATTTTGGCTTTAAAAGAGCATACGCTTTGCTATATACAGTGCTCTTTTTTATTCCATTGAAACGAAATCGGGGGCAGGCTGGTCCTGGTGAAACCCGTGAGAAAAAGAAATTCCTTTTCGAGCACGCATTTATTTTCCAAAGGAAAACCCACGATTTCCTCCCGAAAAATTTGCTGTTGTAGTTGAGGTATGCTGATTGCCTGTGTGATGATAATGCTGATGCTCTATTGAACTGGTGATCCGCTGGAGGAAGTAGAAAAGAAGCTGTTCTAGAAAAAAGAAGGGATAGTGTCATGGAGGGCTGCACGGAAACGGAATGAGAAGAAGGATATCTCAATTTACCTTTCGTTTAAAAAGAGAGAAACTACCGGCTTTCTATTTTTTACTCACTCACTGTGAGAAAAGCAGCTACAGCAATAGAATATGAGATAGCAGATAGGCAATAAGGATGAAGACAGAGATTCTTCAGCTTTACTGGCTGGCAGGCAGTCTGTCAGTTGAAGTTGGACAAAGAAAGGAAAAAAGAGAAAAGGGTGACTTATGCATTGAAGCATATGCACCATACCTATATTTATATCATAGGGTCTGTGAAACACAAGCATTTTAGTTGAGCTCATACTGCTCGTTGTCGTCTTGTCTTCCTTTTCTTTCTTGGTACATCTACACCTCTTAGAGAATGCAAAAGAGAAAGAGTTGGAATAATGCGATACCAATCCTATCATTCCGTCTCTTCAAGCTTGTAATTTTTTCCTTTTTTTCTTCCCCTCTCTAGCTCCTTTTTCCTTTCTTTTGTGGAAAAATGATGATGATGGGAGATGGGGTGTAGTGTAAAAATGCTTTTCAAACGTGTTATTGTACTACTTTTGGGGACTGGGGTTGGAATGCTGTATACACGTGCCAAATATACCACTCATCATGCTCATTGCGTAGATTTTTCGATATGCTAATATTTGAGTTTGTAGGTTGAGGAAATGTGATGGAATTCGTAATGGCACATTTTCTTGGTGTACCTGTGCACGTTCATTTCCTTCAGAGTATTATGTTTTTCTCTCTTGTTACACATTTTAAAGTGAAAGATTGGGTTTAAAAAGGTTCTTTTCTGTCACAATTTAGTTTTACCGACTACAGCCAATTTGTTGGGCTATAGCCAGAAATTGGAGTTAAGCGTGTATCCTTTTACCCCAAGTATTGTATCGTGTAGAATTAGGATATTTTTGGATGTAAAACTTTCTTTCATCATTTTGCGATCTAATCTATGTTCAAGGCAGCATTTATTTTTTTAAAAAAATAATGAGCATTGAGTAATACGTATTTAATATTTGTCAGAAGTATTTGTTATTTCTTCCGATAACTTCCAAAAAGGATTTTTAGTCCAAATGTCCAAATTGTCAAATTAATCAGACCCCTACTATTGGTACGATAGCATATTGCAAAATTAAAATAACACAATAGTTGATAGTGTGTAATAGTCATCGTTAAAAGTATTAAAAATATCGCATTGACACTTGTACTTTTCTCTCCACCGCTGCATGTATCATGCAAGACAATGAAAGCTTAGCACACAGTCACTAGCTTGTTTACTTATCGTCACAGTTGTGCCTATGCAGAACGCATACAGCTAATTCTAAATTTATATAGTGTATACATTATGCATAAGGTATATTATACATTTACAACGTTGATTTAGAATGATGATGATGGTAACAATGTAGACAGTGGCAATTAAAGCAACCGAGCTAGCTGACAGTTTTACTAATCCATCCGGCCTTGTTGAGCTGAAGTACAAGCCGGAGTCCATGTTGTCCGGAAGTTTTGAATTTAGTTTTACTTATACTCCTACAACTCAAAAGTTATATGTACTATATGCAGCATGTTGAACCATATTAAATAGTCAAACTACAATATTCTGCTATATATTTTAACAGTAGCAAATTTTGACCCTCTCCAGATACAAGTTTTAATGATATTGGAATGTGGAAGAGAAGCTTCAAATTCTTATACATATTTCTCCTGTACTCGTTTCAAAACAAGCCTCTGCTCAGCCCACCCACTAAGTTGCTTCGACGAGTAGTAAAATCTCAGGGAAAGTTTGTGCCGCTGACGATGTACATAAAAACTATGGGAAATGAGTGCAAGAGTGAAAAGCCTCAAGCAGTCATTTTGTTTGCTCTTGTTATTTTGTATTCTAACATTAAAGCAAAGGATATTAAGCTGAGGTAAAATACTGTGTAGGTAAAACTCTAGTCTAAATTTCCACGCACCCTTTACAACCTTCGCAAGAATATAATTATTTTCCGAAAAAGTTACTTGAGCTATCGAATGAGCAAAGCTGCTTTACTTAAATCCGTGTTGCGTTTACAGGCTGTTGGTGAGTGACGTAAAAGTCCGGAACATGAAACATTATATCTGTAAAAAATATAATTAACATTTTAAAACTCTCTCTCATAAATTGTAAATTTGGTCTTGCTAAAAACATGAATGATCAGAATATATAAAAATTGTAAAGTTTACGAGCTTGAAAGCAGTTAAGTACAAGCTTTAATATAAGGTAAAAGCGTTTTGAAAATAATGTTGAATGTATGAAATGAAAAGGTTAATTATTTATTTAAACGGGTTATCCTCCACGTTGCAGTAAGCATAATAATTATATGCAAGATTTTTACATGTTTAATCTCGACTTATGTCGATGTCGTTATGTGCAGTAGTTGTAAAACGTTTGCCTTGAGGTTTGTGAAAATCATTGAGGCTGGTGGAGTATTTTCCTAACAGGAAACACAGCGTTGTTAGGATTGGATTGCTTGATGTGGGAGAAATGGTGGTGCAAACTTGCATTATGCCAACCTAAATTTTCCCTTTGGTATGTATTTTAAGTGGGAGTAGCGGTAATGGACTTTTAAAGAAAATTTCAACTTTAACCCTTTAACTTTTATTACGCATGGGATTAACCTGGGAGGTATGTAATAAGTTATTTTAATAATTTCGTGCTCTATAAAATGTATATTGTAATTGTAAAGAAGGGATAAATCTGGAGCTAACTTTCTGCTGCAGTAAATGTTACAGTGTGTATTATAGCCTTATTGCAGTAATATATTCCCGTCGGATAAGACTTCTCTTTTATTGGAATAAAAGAACTGCAACGTTCTTTCTCTCTTTCTCATCTTCCCAGCTGTCATTTGTCAAATGCAGTATAATTTCGTTGGTGAAATGAAATGCAACCAGTAATAAAGAAAAATGACTGTGAACGAGTAAAAATTACTCGTACGAATTTCACAGCTCTCACTTTTTCCATTTCATTTTATTTCTAAAACTTCTACGACATGGAAGTTGACAAACGGGTGGATAAAATCCATGACAGAAATGACAGCGACGATGGTCGTGTCAAGAAATACAGTTATGAAGTCTTCACTAGAGTAATAATCCGAACATGTATATTTCTTACTTTTACTTATCTTTGGTTATGCAGATCCTAGCTGATGCGAATTTCTAAAACGTATTTTCCTACTTACAACACTACCTAAAAATTTCAGCGACAGCACGCCTTCCTCATTGCATGAAAATAGACCATTGAAGGGAATAGTTTTTACGGAGATTTGATGTGGAAGCCGGCTCCAGAGAGGGAAAAGAAGTAAAAGTTGAAGTCAGCTTTGAAGCCAAGGGAATCTCGAGCCAAGATCTTAATCCTAATTCGATTCCGGTCTTTAAGACTGTTGCTGGCACTTTACTTTTATATAATACATTATGTATATGTATTTATCTTACTCAAGGAGAAATATAAAATATAAGCAATAAACCTTCTAGATGTATTATATCATCTGTGAGAATATTTTGTAAATACCAGGGATTTTAGGAGGGAGGGAGTGAAAGCGGA
>JAHZNA010004111.1:0-72952 GCA_027743935.1 Sinodicranocentrus sp. ZH6
AGTGCAAATTTTCAGCCAAATAGCAGTCCCTCGGTCGTTCGCGGCCCGACCTGGGCAACTCTGATTGCATGTATCGTATCGTATCATTTGTATCCGAAGCTAACGTCTTTAGTGACACCTTCCTCACCAAATCTTTTACCAGGTTCAGATTTCTTGTGTTTTATCAAGGTAAAGGTGATTTCCTCCCGAATTCTTGGTGTGTGGCCATGAAGTATGGTTGAATCAATATCACCCATTTCATTACGGCTTATGGTGGATGCTCATGCATACATGAACGCAGCTCATGACTTCATGAGTTTGGATTTGTGTGCTTGACTGAGGCTGTATTCTAGTTCTAGCGATAATAAATGAGTACAAAGTTAGCAGAAAAATAAGTTAAAATTTTTGCTTCGAGTAAAAGCTGCAGCTTCCATCGGAGAACAAAATCTCGATTACTTCTAAACTGAAATTGATAAGATTAAAAACATGCATTTGCTGTGGGCCATTAGCTATGCATGGAAACCTTAAATAATTCTTACAATTACAACGTTTATTCAGCAGTTTATTACACGAAGGAATTATAGTCAGTGCTAACTTCATCGACCAGTTAGAATTGACTATAGCTCTTGATAAACATCTCAAAGTATCCGATAAAGCCCGATAAAATCTGATGCCAAAATTGCTGAAAATTCTTAAGAATGCCTAAAATACAATTATGATTGTTTGCAATAATTACAATCCATTGAACTTAGATCCTTGTGTATTAAGTGATTTCAAAATTACATTTTAAACAAGAGAATACCCAGAAACGAGCTCATTCATTGAAATTGAAATCAGTTATCATAAAGTTATTATTATATTAGTAAGTAAAATTCTCAAAATGCCACACATATGCTTCATGTTGTTGGCGGGAAAATTATGTCAAACTACCACCTTCAGTAACCTTCCAGTACATTATGACATTTCATACTAGCAAATCCCGTATGCACGCTGAGCGTGCAGTAAGTAATTTTTCTCATACCAACTACTGAAACTAACGCGTTAGTATTGGTAGTTGGTATCAAAAATTCAGTTGTTGACTCCTCGAATGTTTCTCATACCAACTACTGACTACTACAAACTCACTGTAACTGACTGTATTAATTAAAATTCGCAGTAGTACATTCTTAGGATAGTCCAAATGACTGACCTTAAATAAAACGAATCGCGTTTTACACTTTCCTTAAGGAATAATCTATTTATGTACCATGCAGTTCTAAAAAAGTTGTTAATTTTTATTTTGAGCTAACAAGGGAATACGTGTTGGTGAAGCTTAAACTAGACAAAACGAAATATCGTTTCTAGTGTCTTTTATGGCGTAGATTACGAATCTTAAATCCGTTTTCTGTAAAACGCAAGTTTGGCTGAGTTAAAAGAGTATTTATACTAAAACCTCCTATTGAAATAACATGGGCAAAAAAGTACATGCTTTTTAATTTTTTCAAAAATCAAGCTTAAAATATAAGCCATATTTTGTATTAAAACTATATTAAAATTCCTCTCCAATTAAAAGTTATTTAGCTTTTACTGAATTTTAAGCCATGTGCTCCACTACCATTTACCATGCATTACAGCTTATGAAAAAGCAAACAAAATCCCGTAGCTAAAAAGTGGTGAGGAATTTTAATAAAGTTTGAATACAAAATATGAACAACTTTTTTAGCTTGATTTTTTGAAGAAAAAATATATTGCATTTATTGCCAGTGTTGCTTTAATTGCTGTTTTTAGTATAAATACCGCCAAACTTGCGTTTTACAGAAAACAAATTTCAGATTCGTAATATAAGCCATAAAATACACTATAAACCATATTTCGTTTGGTCTAGTTTAAGCTTCACAAAAACGTACTCCCTTGTAAGCTAAATGTGGTGTCCACATAGACAGGTGCACGGGGACGAATTTTATGTAGAATGGGTATGATTATTGCATACTATGGTAGAAGAGGATACCATCCTATCCTTTACACATTGTAGTCTTGGGTATTCTGTCCGGTCGGTCCACACAGACAGACACAGGGACACGGATTTTATTATGTAGTATGATTTAGATGCACATGCATGACATTAGCAATAAATAAATACATTTTAAACTTCCGCATACCCAGGTGGCTGAATGGTCTAGTGGTATGTCGCTCGCCGGAAGGCTAATTGTGCAGTGGTTTTAAATCGAATGGTGAGTGCTGGAAGGGGCTGGCTGTGTAAAGTGTGTTAAAGCACTATAAATCAAACTTTACAAATAATCCCGTGTGGATTTCAAAACTCTAATCAATAGAATTTCTATTATCAAATTGTCAGCCGTCACGAGTATGGCATTCAATCATCATTAGTCCCTGAAAGCGAGAGAGTCAGGTTCGATTCCTGGTTTAGTCAATTGTTTTTAATTTGAGAGTATAAGCATTGTCTGAATTTAGTATTATTGGTTAAATTCCATTGAAACTGCCAAATTATAACCATACTTGTTGCAAATTCCCTTAGTAGTAATTTCTCAAATTCAATTAAAGCGATTGAAATTCAATAATCTTTGTTCCGAGTCCGCGAAAATGGTTAAACGACCATAATTGTTCCAATTTCAAAATTTCAAAATAGTAAAAATTCAAAATACGAGTTGTCTTTTCGCACTTGTAAATATATGAGACGAGGTCTCAACCCCATTTCATAAAAAGAAAACTGCGTCATAAATGCCTCATCAATATTGTATCAATCAGCATGATCGAAAAGTAGTAATTAGATAATGCAAACGTTACTCTCATTGTCAGTGTGTCAGTAATATCAACAATATTTATTCATATTTTTTTATCAAATATTGTATTGTACATCCTTAGTAATTTAAACGCAAGGTACCGGTTCCATCCGACAACAAATACAGCATAAACTTCTCCTCATTTGGTCAACTGCTTTGTAAAACGATAAATAATTCTGTACATCAGAAATGGAACACATTGACGGAAGAAATAAAAATAATCATTTCTGCTCCAAAAATCTTAAAACCACTAACAATACAACGTTACAAGTTTAAAGTAAGTTAGTTGACATGAAAGGAATAAATACCACAACAACATCCTTAGCTCGAAATCAAAACCTCCGTAGTCACTAATAATAACAGGATAAATTTGCAATAACAATGGAAGTTCTCTGGAATAGTATTGGAGTCTCTGTTATGTATCTCTAATTTGATAAGTCACTTGTGTACCTTTTGTAACAATAGCGTTTCAACTGCATATATACAACAACAAGAGATGAATTGTAAGGAACCATGTCATGTAATTTGATAACTCTCCTTAAGTCTAACATGAATTAGTCTGGTTATTGTTCGAATAACAATTACTTTCAATCGTTTTCTAACCGTAAGTAATTGTGTGACGTGTCCTCACTTGAAATACAGTGTGTATCTCGACGACGAAAATTTATTATTACTTGCTTGAGCTGCAGAGTGAGTGAGTATGAGTTTGATAAGATAAGATGATGTCAAGTGTGGTTAGTTGCATTTATATTACTATCCCGTTGTCCAGACGAAAGGTTCCAATCTGTCTTCTGGTGCCAACATGTTATTCAAAACTTCTATAGATTCGAGTGCCTTGTTAAGAACACAGTGACATGCGGAAAGGCCGTTAGTAAGTTCATTTATTCTATTCAGTCGTTCAGCATACTTTGCAAAGCATTTTTGCCGACTTTGCAACACTGCCATCATGGAATCAATTTGAACATCTAGCCCCTTCACTTGTCCGTTTAAGCGTCTCTGCTCTCCAGCTACGGATTCTGCACGATGATGAAGCACTTCTGCGTAAAGTCGAATCATACGAAAGACTGGAGTTACCTCTATTTTCTCACTTATCTCTGGATCTTTCGTCCATGGGATCTTCAAACTACCTCGAATGATTGGTGTGAAAGGAGGAATTTCCTAGTAAAGGTAGCGGTCATATAAAAATTTGACAAGGTGTATAAGGAAATGATTAAATGTGACTTTTTTTATACCATTAGTCTTAGGTACAATGGGTCTTTCTCAAGAGAGGGCGTTTCCGCTGCAGCCTTCACTACAATTATACTACCAGCGCTTTTCGACTTTGAATCCCGTTTCTCCCTGTTTATTTGTTTTTCTCGCGTTTTTGGCTTTACATCCAATCCCCATTTCGTCTTTCTTTCTCCTGGATTATCTAAATTGATTTTTAATTGTCATTTACGTCAACCTGCTATTGACTGGCATATGCAAATTTATATCTAGTATAATTTATACTTACCTTCACTAATAGGTCGTGTGGTGGCATAAGAAATGTATGGAATGTCAGAGTCAGAACAAACGCTTGGCCTTGGAGACGAGCTACCAAACAATTTCCGTCCTGATGGATCACTATCATTTCCGGCTGACTGGGAACGTTTCGGATTTTTTAATCTCTTTCTCGACTGTCCTTGTTGAGAGCTTTGATCAGACCCCATAACTCTGACAGGTTGTGTTGACTAATATTTCTAAAATAAATAGCACAACAAATTGAAATTAAATTAGAGTATCACAAAGTTGCTTTATTTCATCAAGAATCCACATGCATATTATTTTCCTTTTGTAAATTACTTTTTAGCCTTTTGCCATATTACAATGACCTATCTCGAATAGGAAAGCAATAGCTGATAAGAATGGTAAATCATGAAATCCTACATTTCATTAGCATCAAAACTAAAGTGAATAAGCTCCCTTGTATGAAACTAACCTAGGAAAATGTGAAAACTCAAGCTGTCGCTGAATCTGTTATTCGGTTGTTTTTCGTGAGAACAAAGATTACAAGAGCTAAAAGCCAACGCTCTTTTTTTAAAAAAAACATGTATCACGTCCAATCGTCATCTGAAATAAAATCTCTTTTCGTGTAATTCATTCCACCCACGCACACAAATCCACTCAAAATGTAAATTCTCAAATACGAAATAAATTGTATAATTGGTACATCTTTCGAGTTCAGCTCTACATACGTTACAATGGAGGTGTTTATAGTTGATGATTTATGTATGAATTTAAAGATTACCACCTTCTGTGCATCATACTTTTAGATTTCAGCACAGATTTCAAATATTTCTTATCACATGCAAATATTAAGCAATAAAAGGGTAGAGACGATGCATACACGAGTGCATGTTTTTGGTTACCGGATATGGAAATGACAGTGACAATGACATATAAAAACAGTTTCGCAAGTCATCCTGATTAAACCTTCATGCCTTGCTGCTAGCAAAAGATGACAATCCCAAAAGAAAGGGAAGACTCGTCGTGAAGGCAACAATTAGACAATGACAAGGAGCAAAACGAATGTATTGAGCTGAATGCATAATGATGAGCAGGCGAATCCAATAGCATTTTGTACATGTCTTGTGTGTGCTACCTCCATTGTTTACCGGACTCTGCACTTTTGTCACAGTTCAACGAGGAAACATAAAAGCCCAATCTAAAAATACTACAAACAAGCTTGCTAAAAAGGGAACTCGTGAAAAAAAACTCTGCCTGTCAACTTGCCCATTGTTAAATTATTCAGGCCGGACTACAAGAAAACAATGCAATCCTTGTTAAATCGCGTTTTATCTCGTCTGACCTCTTGTCAAGTAAAACCAGCAATTAGTGAAGGTATTCCTTGCTCGTTGCGTTTTTTTGACACATGACTTCAGTTTTGATTTTTCCCACTAATTCATCGTAATTAGAGCGGAGAAGAAAAGTACGAGAGATGAAGAAGATGTACTCGAGTTTGATTCTTGAGTCGTCTCACACACAAACTATATTCAAAGTGGGAATACTCTAAATGCTACTGTTGCAGCTCATCTCAATTACTTTTATTAAGTATCATTAGAAACTTGCAGATATCTCTCAGGTTTCATGTTCACGGTCTCAGTCGAGAATTTTAACTCTTATCTCAAGCAACTCCTGAGCTTTAATTTGCACAAATACGAAAATGAGGATTAATTTAGGAATCATGTTTATAAGTCATATTATTTCCCTTGTCGTGATTTTCATATTGCTACAAATTCTAGACCTTTTTGGTGAGGTGAATTGTGTAATGAATAAAATTCCAAAGAAAAATGGCAACCGCTCGAGAATCATTTTTACATCGCCGCCTTCGATTGTGTCGTCTGAAATGAAAGCAAAAATCAGTCAATTGGATTGCCCCCTGGGTGTAAAGTCGTGCTCTGTGCGAGGTGTCACAGACAAGAGTTTGGTGGAAAATGATTTGTCTGAAGTAGATAGCAGTTTGGTTGATGAAAGTGAATTTGTGTATGAGGACGACACTGAAGCCATTGCAGATAGTATGGAGGCAACTACCAATTTTGAAGGAGGTGATGTGACGGAAAAAAATACGAAAGCAAAACCGCGGCTAATTGCTGTTAAAATAGCGGCGACGCCACCACGACCTGAGTCGAAAAATGAAACTAGACCTGGACAGGCTTTATATGCGAAATATCCGACAATACGATTGGCAGATTTTGCCCGTAAAATAATTTTCCCGGAATGGATCTGGACGAGATTTACACCTCAAATTACTAAAAAGTCGGAAGTGGTAGAATCCTCATCTCCTGAGAATCCATCGGCAAGGCCAGCAGATTCTGAAAGTGAAGGCTTTGTTCCTTCCACTACAACAAGAAAGCCTAAAGGAATTTTGGAAAGGCCGACAATTACATTTGACAACAATATGAGTCGATGTATGCTAATATGTTAAAAACATAATCTAAAATTTTGGCTGTGAGTTGTATTTTGATATTTCTATTTTTAATTATTTTTTCCAGTTTTACGATTGTTCACGGTAGTAAGATTCCAAAATCTACCTTGCGTTGGGCCTAACGGCGAAAATGGAACATGCTATCATGGCAAAGAATGTGCAGACTTTGGAGGACACGGCACAACTGCTTGCGCCCAAGGTCTAGGTGTTTGTTGTCTTTGTGAGTTTTTCACTTTAAATATCAATTACTTCATATTTGTATGATGGTTGTAACGATGACAACAGTTTAAAAAGAAAAACTGACTTTCAATTCTATTTTCTAGTTTTCAAGTCATGTGGTGACACAGTAAACAGGAATGGAACATACTTTGTCAACAAAGGAGCTTCTTTTACCAGAGGCGTCTCAACTTGCAACATAAACATTCAAAAGCTTAGCCCCACCATTCGGCAAATCAGACTGGACTTGTATACATTTAACGTGAGACATTATTTATATCATGAAATAATAACGATGCAAATCTTTGCTCAAACTTTTTCTGGTATAAAATAACAGATGCATCCACCAAACGCTGGGAATTGTGAAACAGATCGATTTCTAATTTCTGGACAAAACACAAACAACATCATCCCCATTCTTTGCGGAAACAACTCTGGATCGCATTGTAATTTGATGAATTGGGAATTGTTAGCAGTGGATAATGCTGGAATTTTTAAACTAATTTATATTTATTTCTAAAAAAATCTTTCAGTGTACGTCGAAACCGGAACTTCTCAATCTCAGATCCAGTTGTCTGTAATGACAACAGGTGAAGGGGAGCGAGAATGGAGCATTCAAATAAATCAAATTGAAGAAGCTAATTCTCAGTTTAGTCCTCCAGCTCATTGTCTACAATATCACGAAGGGGCAATGGGTACCTTCCATAGTTTTAACTATGAGTCAACCCTCTCTCCTCAATATTTGGTGCACAAAACTCATTAGCCTATTTGTTTTCCTGAAGGAAAATGGAAATTTACAAATGATTTTCTTTTCATTACAGAACAATCTGAACTACGCCATTTGTATCAGAAAAGAAGCTGGTTTTTGCAGCATTACCTATTCCAACCTAGTTCCTGATGGACAATATTATCCTTTCCAAATAGTTAATGCAGATGGTAAAACTTTATTCGTGTGACATAATTTGCATTCTACCGAGCAAACACTAATTTACTAATATGACGCCGAATTGAAACAGTTTTCCCATACAATCGATGACGGAGAATTTATAAATAACATTTATAACCCCAAACGCCCACCTCAAGTGGAGGTACTTGAGGTGGCACATGTACACTAGGAAGGTTATTTTGACTTTTCGACAAATGTTTCATTCAAATTAGAAAAGTTAAATTAAAAAAGTGTTCAGTTTTAAGTTAATTTGCCCAAAATAACAAACATATTCTGTAAAATTGCATCTTTTCCACCTCAAATATCTCCATTTGAGGTGGGCATTTAAGGTTATAAATGTCATTTTCGGATTTTCCATCATTGATTCTATGGAAAAAACTGTTTTTGGAATGATTCTGCATCATACTAGTATAATATATATGTTTGCTCCTAACACAACAGTATCCATTTGTTTAACTCTAAATTAACTCTTTCTGGGTGTGTTCGTGTTCAGCCCAAGGAAACCTTTTACTGCCAAGCGGTCAAGCAGGAGTTGGCATTAGAAGTTGTCCTGATGATTATATAATGCTTAACGGACTAAGATTATGTGGGGAAAGGTTAAATGATGGCTCCAAATCTACGCTTATGATGGATGACTCACCTGTAACAGGTCTGTCTACTAGTTATGACGTTTGCAACTCTACATCCATGTAAATTCTTTCAGACGCTGGGCAGACAAATGTTTTAATGATAACAAAATTTGTGGACTAACTATTTCAGACGCTACTAATGGCCCGTTCACTGTAACAGTTCGAACAAACGAGATCGATGTTGGTGGTGGCTATTCAATATATTTCAGACAAAATCCCTGCATGTCTACACCTGGCTAATCTAATGAAGAAAACGTCAATTTACAATACAGAGGAAGTAACTGTTACCGTTCTCTATTTACATAAATGATTCGTTAATTGTTAGGTTACTGTATATTTATTTATTTAAATATTTATTTTTTTTAGAATAGAAACTTTTAGTAGAGCACCAAAGTTTACCTATTTACTAGAAACAAGTGAACTATTTCATCTTTCCGAAACAAAACGTGCATGTATACCTGTTAATTCTTTATTTATCCTATTCTTGCTTCCTGACCACGAATAATTGAACGCATAATAAATACTCAAATTATTTCAGATTACCTGAGTGAGTGGTCGTTGTTCCCAACCGGTTAATTAACTGAAACCCTTCTCTCACCAACATTCACATTTATAAAAACAAACAAACACATGTATAGTCTTTTTTTAAGTTCTAACCTAAAATTAAGGTTATGAAAAGTTAACACAGAATCGGGCCAACTTTTTAAAGTTAGTATGATTGCTTTTTCTTAAGCAACTACTCCCGCAACTATCCATTTTACCAGACCTCTTTTATAGTTTTCACGCTCCGGTTTATTTCCCCGAAAACTTTCAAGGTTTTGAGAGACTGGAAATAGAACTGTTTTCAACATTTCCATCTGATGAAAACAACAGTGGTATACAGCCAATGCAATATTTCCCCCATCCTGAGTCTTGTTCAGTAGCGCTTTCCCAAACTCCGAATTCGGGGGCTATATGTGCTTTCACCGAATTTTCACTGACTCATAGTTCCAGCAGAAGCCGCTCCCTTCCTATGTACTCTTTCTCTTGCAATTTAACCTCACTATCCTGACCATATGCTGTACTTTGACAGAAGACTGAGGGAACCACATCAATCTTATTCTTTCTCTTGGAAATCTATTAAAACCCATATTGGAGGAAATCTTTGTTTTTATTTAAATTTCTTGGCTTGAAATCCGTTCTATTTTATTGCACTCACTCACTTTGTTTTCATAGTGAAAAATTTGCATTGAAGTATAAACTATCGCATTTGCGTAGTACGTGCAGCCCATCATAGGTAAACGTAAATCAATGAAGATGAGTCACTCGTCGTCGGAAAGCTGTGAAAATGAGGGGGCTGTGGTGATGCAGTGGCGACTGAGAATGTCAATTGTTCGTCTGTTTTCGTTTTGTTTAACAAAGAATTTTATCAGAGGCCTAAATAATGTTTTTTCACTTAATTTTTTCTGTTAATATATTGTTAGACTAATGTACTCGTAAAATATCTACTCAAGCTATTTCCCTCTTTTCACCATGAGGAAATTCCCTTTCGGCAGGAGTAAAAGTACACAGAAGGGATGGGGTATTTTTGACAAGAAAAGCGTACCGGATCTTGACCTGACATAAAAATACTTTGTCAATGGACTTCACAAGAATTATCGCAACTAGTCATTTTCATTTTAATAGTCATATAACGGTATGCTGTGGAAAAGGAGACATTTTTAATTTGTCATGAAATAGAAATGAATCTTTACAAAAAAATTTGTTAGATACACAGCATAGGCCATGGCTACAAATTTTCTTTACTTTTTGCCAACTCTTGCTTTAGTTCATCATTGAGTGCATTATGGTTGCCGAAAAACAGCTTAAATATAGGTCAAATTGAATTCTAGAAAAAAATGTGACTGCATTTGAACTCGGCTTTAACCGAATCACCAGAGCTTATATATTTGCTTAATGTTGGCAACCGCACATGCTAACATTAGTCAAACGAAATTTGGACTTTGGAGGGTGATGATATGATGAAGTTGGATGGTGATAGAGCAACTGACATGATACGTTACCCATGAGCTTTCAATGTTGGTGTATCAATACTCATGAATATTCAGAACCATATTTTATGTAAATGACGAAGACAGAAGTAAACTGATACACATACCGAATCCTACCATACAAACGTTTTTTGTACAAGACCAACAATACTAAAGGAATGAGGTATTGACAGAGGCTTCAAAATCGCGGATCTCTGCAATCAGCATCCAACACGTCTCCCGTTAGCTTGTTCCACCATTTTTAATCTTCTTGTCTGAAAAACCATGATCAAACCCGAGTCAGTTGACTAAGCCACCAGCACCTTCGCTGATCGCACTTCTCCATCGCTGCTCTGTTGACGAAGTTTTTGAGAGTCATATTTCAAAATTGCAACATTTTAAACTATGACCTGTTTTCAGACCTCCCTGGTCAGACCGAAAAAGGTCTTATCCATTGTTCTTTCACCGACTAATTTGATCACAGTGTATTTCCTAATGTTTTTATCACCTTCAAGTTTGGGAGGAGTTGTTCAAAGTGAAAAACCCAAGTATCTTGTAGGATTCGAAGGAAATACCAGTGTTTACAGGTGGGCAAATGGGTATCGAGAATTGATGATTCCATCATTTAACACAACAAGAGAAGCTCGTCGTTCAGGTAGAACCATTACAAACCTAACCATTTAAGTTTTTTCTCACACTTTACTACCTTGACTATTTAATTACTAAAAAGTTTTGTGGATTGCGAAATTTATTCTACTGTAGTCGTTTCCGGTGGCTTATTCAGCATTGTATCATTTGATAATGTTCCGTGCAATTCGGATTCCAAGCAGGTTGGAACATGCTACAGTAATCGAGAATGTACGGTTTTGGGTGGTACGTCGTCTGGCATTTGTGCATCAAGCTATGGTACCTGTTGTGTTGGTAAGGGTTACGAAAAGAATAAGCAGTTTAACGGAATTTTTAAAATCATATATATTATAATGAAGTAAATTTTATTAATAAGTGTCGACAACATGTGGAGGTACGGTGACAGCTAATAACACCTATTTTACCAATCCCGATTACCCTTCTACAACGAGCGGTCCGTTGTCTTGCACTTTAACAGTGAACAAGTTGGATGGAGTATGTGACAAAATTAATTTTTGGATAAAAATTAATAATAATATTATATGTATACAATTTTTCATTTGACTTTTCTTACAGGCAACACAGTTGTATATTGAAATGCTTGATTTTAACATCAGAGGTCCTACCTCAGGAGCTTGTGTCAATGATACGTTTACAGTTAACTCACCAAACAGCACGAAAACGATACCCACTCTGTGCGGAAACAATGTGGGTCAGGCGAGTAAGTAGTTTACATTTGAAACACATCCAGAAAGCCCGTAACATCTTTTCCACTAGATTTCTGCAGTTGTTTTCTTGACGTATTCATTGCAAATCATTTGGCCTAAAGATGCCGTCAATGAGAAGTCGAATGTTATTGTATATTTATCAAAGGATTTTTTACAAGTAGTTTGCGTGCTATGAGCCACTTTGGAAAAGGCATTAGGTGCATTTATGAATAATTATTTTGAGAAATATGTGCTGGTGCGTAGACGCAAAGAGAAGTGCTAATGTTTAAGCTGATGAATACGGATTAAATGACCTAAAATATTTTAGTTTAGTAGACTGCTGAAAAGTCAAAAGCCACTGACACACATGCATGTACAACGTGAAATAACCCAATTTTTATTATTTTCCCCAGTATATGTTCCCATGCCAAGTGGTCCAGTTACCCTAAATTTCAATATGGCATCCGGCTCCGACGGTCGATCTTGGAATATTAGACTTGTCCAATTTAAACCTACTGACGCTTGTGCTGCTCCAGCTGGGTGTTGTCAGGTTTTGATTAAATAAAAAATGCATGTTACTAGGTTACACGTTACACCACCAGAGTCAAACGTCTTATCTGTAAATTGTGTAATTATAGTATTATCGTGACTCAACTGGTACATTTGACTCGTTCAATTTCAACTCGGGAATGGGCGAGCTAATCAACAATTTCTGTATAAATGCCTGTTTCGCCGTTTCATCTACTAATTGTGGTGTGATTTTATCAGAAGGCATGTTTATGTTGCCAGGTAAGTGTATACAGGATTTCAATTAATTTCCTCATTGTTTTCAATAATTACCAGGTATTTCATGATTTTTTTAGGAATGGCTCCAAACGATTGCTCTGAAGGGGACTACTTACTAATCGGGGACAAAAAGTATTGCGGTGATACACTTAATAATGGGATGATAATGTGTACGTTGAGCATAATAAAACTTAAAATGGTCATAAAATATTTCCATGATTTTATCAAATTTTGATGATAATTTTGCAGTAAATAGAACATCAAGTGGATACGCTCAAGTGCAAGTGTGTTCAGGAAAAAGTAACCCTGATATGGATTTAGGATTTAGTCTAGACTATCGACCATTCCCATGCTCCATGTCTGGATGATCCGAAAAAAACTATGCAATCCGACATTTTTTAATAGACGCAAACAAAACCACCATTTTGTTGTTTTGTAAATGACTTTAAATTTTAATGAAAGCAAAATCCGAATGTAAACATCTACACAACTGACTGATGCAGGCAGAAAGTCTATTTGTCGAGTATATTCTTTAAAATGGTATATTATTATTAATTCACTCATGATTTATTCTATTCCTTTGAAAATAATTTATTATGTAAACAGGCAAGGTAAGTCTAATTAATAACTTACGGACGACTATGTTAACTATTTTGGAAACTTGGAAAGTGTATGACGATTGTGGTGTGTTCATTTGCTGGAATTAGTACTCCTTTTTGATTTGTGATGGCGGCGGATGCCATCTTAAAGATTTCCCCTCCCCCGCAGATGTTGCACTTTGTTAAACGTCCATTAGGGAAGGTGTTTGTTTACAGTGATGACTTCTCAAATTATAACTACTTATGTAAACGAAGAATTACTCTGTGTAATTATTTGAACTACTAATTATATGTATTTATTTGCTTATTTATTATAGTCTACTTATTTATATCCTGGTATTATTAATTTAAAATCAATTAAACAGTTATACCATTTGCATTATTATCTAATTACAAGCTTATTATGAAGGCAAATAAGAAATTAAATGAATACCAGGAATTAATGCAATTTAGCACTGACAGAGCCATCTCATCTCCCATTTTGTACTTAACGTCGACGAACAAAGGAAAGCCAAAATCGAGACAAGAAGAGTCGTGGATGGACTTTCTCCACCGTACAAACTCAAAATAAGGTGGTTAGGTGGCAGCATGCGTGTTCTAGGTGCTATTTCGCTTATATTACTCCGAGTTAAGTTGAGGTGGGACTACGACGACCATGCTGTGGAAGTTGAAGAAATCCAGTGTAAATTAAAAGTTTAGTTTAATTGAGCTACTGCGCTGTTTTACTTATCCGTTTAGTGAAATTGGTTAAAAACAAGTCATTCGTGTATTAAGAAATTTGGGCTAGTTGTCAAGCATAGGGATTTGTTCCACTAGAAGGATTGATTTGTAATTTCAAAAGCATAAAAATCTCATCAAACCAGTTGCAAAGTGAGAGATGAAGCTAATTTAAAAAAAATATTCGACACACTCAAAACTTTCTAAATGTCAGTTGAAGGAAGAAAGCAGAAGAATCATGGAATGCAATCGATGAGCATAAAAGCCATCATATATGAATATGACTCTAGTCAAAAATTGGCGATGGGAAGACAATCATCGTTGAAATATGGGATCAAGCTGAAACTCTCCTTTTGATCGTAGAGACACGAGCATTGTGCAGAAAGGGGTGTACATCCTCACATGCACAATCCTAATTCAGAAAAGATTGCTACCGATTTTGGTAAAGCATATGCTGTGAAATTCCCAGTTTCCTTTCTAATATTTAGTTTTCATGGGAGTGTAAGTATCATCATCTCCACGAATCCACCAACATCGCATTATTCGGATCGGATCAATGTATCACCGTTAAGCTGGAAAAAAAGTAAGTAAAAGTGTATCATAATATGGAAAAAGGAAAGGATTTTAAAGAATAAGATTGCGTTCAACACTTTTTCACATCTTGATTCCCCCAACGAACAAGGGAAAACCTTTACTTTTTTTCCTTTCCTTCTTTAGCATTACCAGTCGTGGAATTCTATGAACGGCTTAGGTTATACATTATTATGTCGCATCACCGGTACGTGCCTCCAATTTTGCTCGGAGAATCATCTCCATTGTAATGGTAGTAAAAGTAAAAGTAATATAAAGGGTTGAGCATATTGTGTCATACCTCCTTTTTACAGCATTTTCCTCTTCTCTTAACGCTCAACATATGCATTTCTCTTTGCATAACACATATGAACAATATTCACATGTTATATTGCATGTGTCTTTGTGCACATTGTACATAGTTGTATTTGAGAGCTTGTTCCAGATTATGATTCATTTCGGTAAGTTCCATTTATGAAGAGAGAAAACTCTCTAGCAAATGTCTATATGCAAAAGCTCCTTTCATTTGCTTTTCTCCACTCCTCCTCTGTATAACCTTAGTAATTGGAGAAAATAAGCTAGCAAAAATGGGATATTGCATGCCTTCATATATAAACCAAAGTCTCAACAATATCATTGGAATTACAAAAGAGATGATCACAACAATAAAGGGTGGAGAAGGAGGTGCATATATACTTTCTCACTTGAGTGTATAAAATCTTACCCCTCTTCCCACTTACTTTTTCTCTCTCTCTAAAGTTGTACAATCTTTCATGTATATATATTAAATAATAATAATAATAATAGTAATAACTTTGTAACACTTGTCGTAGAGTCTTGTGCCTCTCGAAGAATCTCTGTGGGCTGGGCCGCCCATATCCAATATCTCGTCTCAATTTACCGCGTATAAATAATGAGCTAGAGAAAAGAATATGTGATTGCATATGTGCTTCCTCTTTTCTTTCGCCATTCTTGCTTTTACTCACGGTTTGAGTTAGGAAATGGGAATTATGTGCCTCTCAAAGTGCCGATGATGCTTGCTTTCTCGACTCCTTTCTACGGTGGCGAGCTCATATTGCAGGTTTTTTCAGGCTCTTTAACGGCTCTTTACTTTGTCTGATAAATGCATAAAAGGAGAGAGAAGAGTTGTGCAGTTCTATTTGCCGCATCATATCATTTCATCGTTTCATACATTTATTCACCCTGGTGTAAGGAGCGTGATGCAAGTGGAGTGAAATGGGAAAAAAAGGTTTGATACAAATACAACCCCACTACCGTTTTGTGCCCATATGGTATTCCGTCCCAAATGTGGTGAGCATGCAGTCTCCCAATGTCCCAATATCTCTCTTCTCTTGACGAGCTATTTTGAATGGGAAGAAAAAGACTCGTGCATGAACTCTTTAACAAATAACCATTTTTCTCATCTTATCAATCCGCTGCAGATGGATTCCTCTCGAACAAATATATATTTTTTAAGGTTTAACCGTCAAATTATTATTTAAACAGCTTTTCCCCTTGAAATCCATCGAGTGGATTGATAGAGGGAAATGTGGGTGTATTTAGGGAATGATTTGAGTGCTCAAAATTTGGAATTGTAGAATTTGATATTTCACAAAAATAATATGAACCTAGAAAGTTAATGGATTGCATTTGAGAATCGGCATTTCTAATCATTATGTTTTGTTTTATCCACACTTCTTGATTGGAATATTTAATTAAAACTTGTTTGTTTAAATGAAATCCTAGAGTCTAATTTCGTTATTCTCAGTACGGTGCACCAGTATTCCAATAAAAAGGTAGCAGAAGGTGTATCAAAGTAGTACACTTTGTCTGACAATCTAATGGCATTACGAATAACGCTTTTTGTCTCAAGTCGTAAAATTGGTGGGCTTTCTCTCCCCAGATATTTCAGCCAAAAAGCCTGTCTCTTCATCATCAACTGGGTTTCTCCTTTTCGGGTCTCAGGTGGCCACTCAGTAGCCTGCTTTATCGGATACATTGATCATATCTTGCTCCAAGAGTATATCTCCGTTGTAAACACTTCTCCGGATTAACTTTATGATCCTCTGATTCCTTTCCCTGCGTAAAATCCATTCTTACACACCATCCCAAATTCCAAAATTTTAAACATCCCTTTCACCATTTCTTTTGAAAGCTGTAAACAATACTTCCGAAAGGGACACCACCAAGTGCAGACCGAAATAACATCTTTCTTTATTGCATCCATATAAATGAGCTACGTTGCAAGCAACAAGGACCATTTCACTCTGACTCAGGTTTGATTGACGAGTAAAGAATGACTGGTTTGCTTTTCACTCATTTCCCTCCAATATCATTCCTTATCTTTTAACAGGTTCTATTTTTACTCTAAAAAAATGACATGCACTGATGGTGCTACAGTTACTTGGTGTAATAATGTGGATGCGAAAATGATAAATTGAATTGGAAACTACTTTATATGTGAATGATGACATGATTGTGCAGTGAGTCGTCATATTGGCATCCACATATTGCCTCCAGTTTAATAGTTCCTTCCATCATCATCATCCGTGGTGGATGTTTGGCGCAGATCCTTTTTTCTTAGCTGTATATTATAGCATTGTGTAAAAAGGATATGATCTCGGAGTGATAAAGCAACATTCGGTTTCCATCGCACCGATTTCCAGCCACGTTCCAATATCCCATTCCTAGTATAGCCAAACTCAACTCAACTGTGAGTGGATGATGATGAAACAAGATAGAGATGGAGAAGTAGTGGATGGATTCTTTCATTTCTGCAGAAAAAAAACTAATAATGACATTAGTGGTTTGGAAGGATAGTGGCAGTAGTTGTATAACACCGTTAGTTCTACCCGTGACTCTCTATAATTCCTTTACGGTCTTGTATTCTATATTTTTTATCGGAGAAAGGATCATTCCACGGGAAGAAACGCCCAGGATGCTGCTCACTCACTGCTTTCTGCTGCTGATGATGACAGTGCATAAAACAGCATTATTGAATCCCTCTTTCTTCTGTTTGGGATGCATATTAGCTCTCGTGGTGGCATCTGCTTTCATTTCAGATGAGGAATATGGTATGCACACGGAGGGCGAAGCGGCAGAAAATGAGGAGTCCAGCATTGCTATCCACTTGATGGATGGCAGTTCAAAAAAGAAGCGCTGTCAAAGAATGATTAATGCCAAATAGACGACATTCCTATTCCTCGGAAAATCTCTCCCCACAAATACACACGTAAAACGTGCATTCCCCGGGAATGAACAGAGAGAGATGCAAAGCACTTTTTCTGCTGGATATATACCACAGGACGATGACGGTGAATTCTAAAAAACTAAAATGAGACAAGCTCAAGCCGGAGGAAAGCTTCAATGAAGTTTTTTCCATGTGAATAAAACAAATCTTTCTTCACAGCTACCGCGTTTCTTTCTATATTTTATATTATGTTTCCTTCGCATGCAATCCACTTTTCATCATAAAAATGCTCAATCCCACAAGGCTGATTCGTTTGCTTTGCATCCGCTTTTACCGAGAGGCAAAAGTTGCTTGGGTTGGATGAATTCTTTAGTTTGGATTTTTTCCTTCTCTTGTGCTTCCTTTCACGCTTTTGCTTTAAAAAAAAGGATGGGATAAAGCGGATAGTGGAGAAAATTTGGCAATTTTTTTACAGTTTAAGGAAGACTTTAAAAGTGAAAACGACTGTTTTGGGTGGATTCTGGAGCTGACATATTTTCCAACGTGTAATACAGCAAAGTCTTGTTGATTCACTTGGAGCACTGACAGGTGAGCTGAGTATAGCTTGCTGACCAGACAACTTTGAGAAATGGAAGTTGTCCAGCGTCCAGTGAAAAAGTGAATGTTATCAAGGAAGAAAGCAAATGTCTGTAAAAAAAGCTTCGACATAACGTCTCCGGATCAGAGTAACTTTGACCCGATGATGTGATAATGGTTATATGTATATAGTTATGAAAGTGACATGGGGGTAAGGAAACTCCTCATGGTAACAAAGTAATCTATAAAAAAATGTAACCAAAAAAATCTCAACATGTTTTCGTACTTTCATCCGGAAATGAATGAAAGTATAATCCTTGCACAAGAAATTCTTAATTTTGATGGTCTCCAAGCGGTCACAACTTTTTCATGACAAGCATCCCAGCCAAAAAGCCCAGTAAAAGCGTCAACTGTCGCTGAAAATCTTTTTCGTTGTTGTTCAACTTTTTCGCTTCCAGCCAGCCATTACTCATATCAACATCATCAGACACTTGTGTAGATGGAACTAGGGAAAGAAACAGGATATAAAAAGTGTTTACATCTTCTTTCCACATTTCCTTCATTCATTATTCATCTAGTATTGCGGGCTGCTGGCTGTGACAATACGAATAAGTAATCATGGTAATGCCATCATCACCATTACTTCGGTTGGTGGTTCCAGTCATAATAATCAGCGTGCTACTCCATCCTCTAGTTGCCGAATTAGGTTTGACATTGGTAGGGCTGGAGACCATTGCATTGTGTCGGCTATTCTCTATCTCAACGAATTATTACACTATGAGATGCATTACACACATAGGTAGCGGCTAAATTTATTGGTATAAAACATATTCATATATGAGGGTAATAAATTGGAGAAAAAAGGATATTATGATACTTGCTATTCTTACTTTATCAATGAGGGAAGGAGGCAGGGCTCAAAGTAAAATTTTAATTTATGTCCCACAAATGACAAGAATTCAATGAGAATTCTAGATGGAATCAGTGGAATCAAGTTTACGTTATGTGCACCGCACAGCCTGTTTAGAATATACTTAAATATATATTTCCTTCGACATAACACAGCCATATTGACTATACTGCCATTGAGTCTTTCGCAAGTAGTGGAAAGCGCATTTGGCTCAATTCATGGAAATTGGTAAAAAGAGAGAGAAGGAAAATGTTCTCCGTGAAATCATATTCTTATGTCATTAATCATCTCTCCGACTGACAGCATATTTGTATACAGACCGATATTGCACATGCCAAATTCTATTTGATTAATATTCGATTTCTCTTCCAACAACTTAAACTCAACTTTTCACTCCTCTCTCCATCGCTTCTTCCCCTATTTCCATACACTTTTCCTGTGGGTTGACTTGGGTCTCTTTCTTTATTTCCAGTGAGTCAATGCTCTCCTCTCTTCACTCTTATACTGTTGCTTATTCTTTTTTATTACTATTACAACATTATGATTATATTAGGGTATACAACTCAAATTCCTTGTTTTCCCTCCATTTTAAAGTAAACTCGAGTAAAAAGCGGATTCGAATGAATTGGATTGCTTTCCCCCTTTTTTCCCATTCTACAATTTTTTTCTCTCTCTCTCCATTTAGCCAGCTTATGTGAGAAAAAAGCAAGGGGAAATGCTCCATCATCTATGCATATTATTGATATATGAGGATATGAAAATCTTCACGGGAGAAATGTACTCATCGTTGTGAGAGCTGCACCTCGATAATCTAATGTGTTTGAAAAAACATTCCTGGCTTAACCCGTTCCGTTGCGTTTGCTAATAGCTGATAGAGAGGATGGGGCGTGTTGCAAGCGCATTAAAGACTCGTATCTTTTCAGTCTCACTCAGCAGATTTTTTTCTCTCTTTTACTTTCATCCCGTGAGCTAACAAACGACGATAGTGTTGGACTTGCACTTTACTATTTTTTTTTCCTTTTCTTTTCTGCTGTGCTTGCACTCACAACTGCGGATTTAGAGATTCTGTGAAAATAATCTAAAAAAAATGTTTTTATCCATTCAGATGAGATGAGATGACTTCCCACTACAATTCCTTTCTTTTCTATTCTTTCCGTGTGTGTTGGCATTGTTGGCTGGGCTGATAATGAGACGTGCACGAAACAAGTGTGTGTGTCGTTCCTCGTTCACTTTTAGTGCTCCATGATGATAGGGATGTTTGATACGGTCTCATTCTCAGAATGTACCAGAAGCAAAGCCACTTCTGTGAGGGTTATACTCAACCCAAAACTCAACCAGTCCGGCTCAAGGCCCAATGTAATTTAATATTTAACGGTAATGTACATAAAAGCAACTCACGGCTCGTATTTCTTTGAATTTCATATACTCCTTTCTCATTTCGAATCACATTCGATTAATTGCATTAGCATAAGTTGTAACTTGCTCAGCAGATGATGCTTTCGGCTACGACGTTTTGGTTTGTCAAGTCGTCACAGGTGAAATCTCCGATGATAACATTGCATGTTTTTCCCCTATGTAATTGAAATACAGTTATAAAACTGTATACTTTTCCAAGCACTCTTTTATGTTGTTTGAGGAAAGACGTCACAATCTGGAAATGAGAGTAATATATTTATCATCACTATTTTGTACATTACTCGGGTTTTCAGCAGAGACTGCCAAAAGCCTGTGTGTGTGTGAGCAAATGGCAGTTATTTAATTATAGAAATGGCAGTGGTGCTGGAGTTTATGATGATTTTAGTAGTAATACACACTCTCTCAAAGAGTTAGCAATGTATGTACATCCAAGTGACAAAATGCTTTTAACGTTTGCTATGCACCAGCTGAGAACAAGGAATAAATGGTTTTTTATCACCATCAAACGAAACGCATCATCACCCACAATACTAATCCTCATAGTTGGAACGAGAGCCGTCATCGGGGAGCAAAGAGGATGATGGAAATGGTAGGGAAAAGTGTCACCACGTCTCTAGTAATTTGTGGCTTTAGCGAAATGACGAAGTGAAATGAGTTGAACAGAAGCGACGAAAGAAAAAAATCATGTCACGTGGGAAATGCAAAACAACTTGGAACAAAAGCTTTTCCACAATATTATATCTATATAATTCTACCCGCTCTACCCTTTTATTTCAATATGCTCAACGAGTGTGTGATAACATTCATCTCATTTTCTTGAGTTGATTAACAACACTCTCCTAACATACGGGATGGGAGTGGAAAATCAATTTTGAAAAAAACAAATTTGTCCAATTGACATGAAAAAATGGGGTGTCGGATTGGCGTACGAATTAGATCGTAATGATGAGTAGTGTAGACAATATGTCAAGATCATTTTAAACGAGTGGATGAGAAAGAGACTGCCAACCTGTGTTGTGGGTGAGCGGGAGGAAAACATTATCAAGAGAAGAAAACATGTTAGATGGAGCATTTCATCAGATCATCTTCCACTCCACCTCATCAAGTAATATCTGTTGCCGCCTCGGATCAACTCTGCCTAAGTATGTTCATTTTGCGCAATGAGCTTTCATTTATTCAACTGCCTCTGGTGGGTGACCCAGATGGCTCGTGCCTTGCTGCTAGCTTAACTTGCTCAAGAATCCTTCCTGCTCATCTATAAGTCGCATGTTATGGGCTAAATGTCACGGCCAGGGACCATTGAGAAAGGGCAAGTAAGCAATATTTCATTCCACTTGTGAGTTGACGCGTGTACTTGTGTGTATGTGCGTGTGTGATACATGCTCCAGTACACTATTTTAATATACTCGAAAAGCTGCACCATAGATATATCACAGGATGGCAATACGCCTTGCTAAATAGGTGAGAAGAGAAAGGAAGCATTATTGGTTTTCAGTGGTAGTGCTCAGATCTGTGGCTTGTCGTTGTGGTTTCGTCTCTCTCTCGCAGGAGGATCACCATTTTAGCTAAAATGGGAAAAGGGCTTAAATAAAATATATGATACGCAACACGTCAACGCACCATCATCATTTCGTGGTGGGGTTGGTGATGATTTTTTAAGTCTTTGAAAACACTCTCTTCCAGTGTTTTACACCTTTTTCCCTCTGTCTTCTCCGTATTATCAAATTGCTACAAACTGCTTTCAAACTACTGCGACACTTTTCATTGCTACATTTATTTTTTTCGCCTTCCACAGAGTGGGAAAAACTTTGGGTATTTTATAAAAGACAAAAAAATCCACACTTCTACTCTGGAATCTTTTTAACCAAGGGGCTGATCATATGTCATTGATGGCAATTGCCTTTTTCCATCTCTCTCTCCTCATCAACCATGTATGCAAAGCGGGGTTTGTCGACGCACGGAAAAGAGTGAAAAGCACCCTCGATAAAAAATTCCGTGAGCTGTTGCTGGTGTACAGTGGCTTGTTTGTTACTTGCAACTTTTTTTTGGCTGGAAGATTAGGAAAAGAAATTGGAGGGATAAAAGGTTTTCTAGTAGTTCTCATCAAGAATGCTAGAGCAACCTATTTTTCCACCCAAGTACACACACGCATTATGACACCAGCTTCATTTTCATGATGACGAGTTTGTGTATAGAGATTTGTGTTAAAGAGTAAAAGAGATGGGACAGAATGGATCTTGAGATTTTTTCCCTCTCTCTCTGGTTCCTCATCATTTTTTCCTGATGGAGTACACGTCTGTGGTTACAATGTGAGTGGAACATTGAAGAGCAACTCAATTACTTGCAAACCATCTGGATCCACATTATGAGTTTGAAAAAATCCTTTTCTAATGGAAAAAAGTCTATTGAATGCCAACTAGATTGGCTGTTAACAGTCACAAAGTATGCATGTAAAATTTTGGAGTCTTATTTTTTCTTTCTCTCTCTCTCTCTCTCTCACTCTCTCTTTTTCTCACTTGCTCCTTTCCTGAATGCATATTATCCGCAAATGATGAGGGTTCATAGAAGAGAAAAAGAGTTGAGCCTTGTGACTCCAGATGCAAATGTGTTCTGTTGACTCACTCATATTCAACCTCATCTGCATAGAGAACAACCATCCTTGTTGGAAGATGGTTGGTTTCACATTCTCTCGGTTTCTTGCTTCCTCCACCAACCATGAATATGTACGGTGGTGTGGAGTGGAAAGCTAAAATGCAAAGAGCTTCGAGAGTTGATCCTTTTTCAAATCACACTTCTCTCCGTCACCACATTTTTACATCTTGTTCCCCTTTTGTCACCAATTGCTTGTATCACTGAAAAACATAAAATGTTTTTGGAAGCACCACACATCCCAGTAAAAATAGATAGGACATGCATTCGAGAAAGTCTTTAAACTCCAATTAATCCATCGTTATGCTTTAGCTTTATTGCTCTGCGGAATGAACTCCTTCCTGGTGGGCGTTTTGTGTACAAATTAACGTTTAATTCTCCATACATTTCCTGCCCTAGTAATCAAGCGAGCATTGGAAATGTAGAAACGTGCTTGAAACCCTCGATCAAATCATTTTTTGATGCGATTTACTTGACAAAAATTCGACAGGATATTACATTACCCACGTTACCTCCCACTCTTTTGCAAAGAGTAAATGTTATAAGGGCCTTTGAAGAGATAAAAAATCCATGTTCCATTTGAAGTAGGAAAAGGACAATGGTGGAAATCGGGGCGATAATGAGGATAGTTTTTACCCATGCCTTATGTATGCACAAACCTCTTTCCATTTTTTTCGTCTTGATCTATTATTTCCGTTGTCAGTTTCTATTGTGTTGGGAAAGTTATCTGAGAGTTGCTATCTGGTGCAGAATACATTTTCACTTTTTTTTCCTAGTGTGTTTGCCATTCGATAAGTTTATTTTTTGAAAAAAAATGTTGCCAGTTCCCATATGTATGTATTCATGGATTGATTCATTCAGAGGCAACTTTGCGAGTTGAAGCCTCAGGAGAACCTATCACCGACATTATTGAGTGGTGTATCCATTACGATTATTGACAGATGAAAGATATGACGGAGCTACCAGGGAAATAATATTATCTAAACTGTAAACGAGCCAATGTGTTATTGCTTTTCTCGGAGCAGCTAGTGTGATCAAACCGACTGTATTCTTTTGTAAAGAGAGAAAGGGAGGATGGTAAAATGTGAATTGAAATGCTTCAGGGGAGAGTTTACGCAAGGCAGAAAAGGATGTATTGAAACTCTTTAAAAAAGAAGAGAGTTCGTTTCTGAGTGTGCTTACTTTTGCCTTTTTTTATCAATTTTTATTTGTGTCTTTTTTCTCATAGCATCGCTTGAGATGATTATGCCGTTGTGCCGATGTCATTTAGTGTTCACACGAAGAGTGCCGTGAATGCGAGAGGAATAAAGAGGAGAAAAGGCAAAAATACGATAGTGGTTGTTGTGGCATGGCATTTGATTGTTTGATGACAATCTTGATACCGTTTGAATGTTTTTGCTGGGAATAAAGGCATTTAATGTGAGATATTGTATTGAAATCGTATAATGTTCGTCGATACATGAGTCGTTGCGGGAGGAGTAAATGATGACAAGTCACCACCGGGAGTCATTCACATTGTCCTCGTGTTGAATGTTTTCCCTTTTTTGCATGGCTATTCCCTCTCTGAATGGGAGGATGATGAAGACACATTTTTATCGCTGTGTATTGTTATGCCACACAACATAGTACGTGCCACAAAATGATCTGAATTGATGACAATCTGATAGAGAAGCTTGAGCTTATACTGCCGCCAGTTAGAAAAGAGACATGTCAATGGATTTAATAGATTTTTTCCCATCCCTACCGCATTTTCAGTCCCATAAAATATTTTTTTGAACTGTAATAAAAACATTCATACGTATTTCACTTGCCTTTTTTATAAAGAAAAGGCTTCAGTTGAAGTAAATTAAGTAAAGAGCATGTCACCATATTGGGAATGGTAGTTTAATAGGACAACATATTAAATATATTACCAAAAATGCTCAGTGGTTAAATATATCAATATGCAGCTAAATTTAACAATGAAGAACTAATGCAGGTATATGCGTATGTATATGTAATGTATACTACAACAGTGTTCGAATTTAAGGATCTTTCATATTTCAAAGATAAACGCTATCGTCATTGTCCAGCCGAATCGGGATCACAAGAGATGTTCAGAATTTATCCTGTACGAATCCTTCCCATAGAATTCGAAAAGGTTCTCCCAAGTTTTTGCTCTCTCTCTCTCTCTTGAAGCTTTAAAGGGATGTATAATGGAATGTGTACAATTTCATGTTTGATTTAAAAATTCATTTAATTACTCGCCTCCACGGTGTATTTAGAGACAATGACTGCATGAAGCTATAAAGCATAACAAATTTAAACAAAAGAGTTCACGGTTTGTTGTACGGATCCGGTGCGGACGTATTTTAATCCCAACATCAATTCAGTCAATGCTCCTCTCTCTCTCTCTCTCTGCAAAATGATTATTATCGTGAAGAGGTACAAAAAGAAGTTTTTATTTATTCTACAGACTCAGGATTACACTGCAATGAAAGTATATCGTCCACACTTGAACCTTTAAAAAAATCCTGATGCCGACATCTGTAATAGTTTCTTTTGTAAGTTCAATCAATCTTTTGATAGTCGTGCGTGATGTTGATTTCTCTTCTTATTACCTTCCCCGCTCCAACAAAAATATATCCTTTGCTATTCACACCACCACATTCGTCGTTCATGCATTGAAAAGGAAAAAGAGAACTGAAATGTAAATAATAAACTAAAATTGGATAGATGATGATGACAACAATATATGTTAGTAAATTGATTGTTTTTCATTGTTTTCCTTTGTAAATCTCGTCATTTCCTTTGTTCCTCGAGTACAACAACAATACGGGTAATTGCAGTTCCAACCTCTTTTCATCTTCCTTTCATTATTTCCTCTCGACTCACTTTGACGACGACGCCAGCTTACGCCATTACGAATTTGTCAAATAATGTATTGAGTAGATAAAGGCGTGAATATATCTTGTAGCAGTTATCAATTTTCACACTCTGGATTTTGTTTGTTTTCTTGTTAAGCAATACACCCCAACAAGTCCAACATCATTTAAATCCTAACCATCAATCATATCTGCAATTACTTGACATAAATATATATAGCATATGGTGGACCAGCTTTTTCAAGGGTTTTATTACTGCCTAGGCTCAATCATTACAAACTGGGAAAAAATGCAATGATAATAATTACCAAAAAATACGTGATTTTCTTTTGTTTTAGAGAAAAAGCTAGAAAGGAAGCATTGAGCAAAACAATAAAACTGTTGCGATTCAACTTAAAAATGGGTATAGGTGTGTTTCTGAGAGATAATTTGCTGGCGATAAAGGCCGTAAATACATTATTTGTTCAGGAAGGATTTTAATTAAAGAACAATGTGAATTCTTGTGAAAACAAAGTTAAGTGAGTGAGTGATGAGTGGTAGATTGAATGGTTTGTCGGATGATAGTTGGTGTGGTTCGGTAAGGGCATTGAAATGTCTTCCCTATTGAATCAGAGATGGAGAGGAAACAAAAAAAAATCCATTTGAAGAAGCTCTCCTCATAATGGTAATAGTGTAATCAATGTGTTTAAATATCAACGGTCCCTGCTTTTCGTCTGCTGTGGTCGTCATATAAGCTCTTTGAAAAAAGTGAAGAGAATAGGAAGAAAATGAAGAAGGCACGCAAACACGGACGGGACGAGAGTCTGGGGGGAATAGTCGATAATAGCTGCGGCTTCACCACAGAGATTGACTTTTTCTTGTTCTTCTTCACCAGTCAGTCAACGCTCTCCTTTTGTGTCCAATTCCGATCACTTTCGTTGATAATGAATAATCTGTGCCCACCACAAACAACACCTCGAGAAACCAATCTTTCCTGCCTCTGGGTACTGCCTGCTTGAAGGAAGAAAAAAAGGCAATATTCTTTTCAACTCTCCAATCTTTAAATGTGCAATAAATGAAATAAAAAGTGTATCAATACACACCGGTTGTATTAATAGGTTTTAGAGTCATTTTCTCAATAGGATTGTGGAGTGGAGCATGGAGCATCCCTTGCAGGTACACAGAGATGTAATAACAAAACTCGCATGTAATACCAGCACCACCAGAGAAATGGTCCAATTCTCAAAGACACACGTATTCCACTTTTCCTTTCTGGGAACATAGATGGTGTTGCAGAGCTCAATATAATTAGCCGAACGAGGGATGGTAAAACTTTTGAGGGGGAATATTTCATGAAATGCAAAATCATGTCATCTTGCTGATACCCTGAAAAACATAAATACAAAATTTGCATTTCGCTAAATGATGGGCAGCGAGATACTTTTTGGCTTTTGAAATAGTTTTACATGAGCATTTTTAATTAAATAAACATAAAAAAGAGTACATATGTTTGGTCTTTAAAAAAGGGATTTGAACTTTTGAAAAAACAGGCACGTGCAATAAAAGTTAGTTAATGTGGAGGTTACTTTATATAAAGGTTGTTTCACAAGTTGGTTGTAAACATGAGATGAAATGATGGTTAAAACAAAAGCATATTATAGGATTCTCCTTTGCAATCTTTTCTTTAATTGCCTTGTCACAACCATTATTCATGAATTAAAAGCACCTCCTCAACATTATCTCTAGTAGTGGAACAAGCTGGGAAACAATGGCTGATGTGTTTCTCATTTATTTCGAGATTTATCTGACGATTATCTAAAATAAGCGACTATTGTTGCGTTCTATTATGCTAGGAGAATATTCCTTGAGATATATATAATAGGGTGTAAATGTATGGCAAGTATAGAAATCGGGTGAAGTTGAAGAAACACCTGCTTGGGTGGGAGTCCGTGGGACATTACTCCTATCCACAATATTATCCTCCTAAAGTATGAATATGATTCGATGCCGGTCACTCTCACTTGTTGCCTTTCACAATTGTCCGGTGATGGCTATCGGCGAACATCTCCGGTTTCTAGGGGGAGACTTTGTTCTGACCACAATTTCCCTCTCTTATCATCCGCATTACGCATTCCTTTCCATTCCACAGCAAAATAAATATGACATATCTCAAATCTCAATTTTAAGACTCACTGAGCAATTCCAATTGCTCTTTGATGTGTTGTTAGTATATGCCAACGTTTTTTTGGATTACTTATGGAGATTATGTATGGTGCCCAAATATGCCGAGGAAGAAATATTTAGCTTGTCAAAAAACACATGTTTCATATTTTTAAATAATCTGTCAAGGAACTTATCTCAAATTTGGTTTTTGCTTAATGCAAATTACGGTAATACTGCTAACAAGCCTTTGAACACTGAACCATACTAATTGCACTGAAAATGTGATGATTAAGGACAAACGTGAAGATGCTTAGCTAAGCATTTTTTGTGCTATTTGGTTTCCACAAGTGTATGACCGTATATGAGTAATCTCAACTATATCATAGAAAATGTGAAGAATGCTTAACGCAGCTAAGGAGCACTTTGGTACCCGGGTAGCGGAAGTAATGGAGTGGATGTACATGTACAGCCCTGTCAATAGAATGATGACGTGCCTCTCAACCCCACAGTACACACGTATTCGTGCTCACTGACGGTCACGATTCACAATGGAATAAAGAAAGTGGAAGTGAACTCGGCATGATTAAATTAAGTAAATATTTTATATGTAATATTTGCTGACCGCTATTTCCTACCGTTTTGATTCAAGTATTATGAAGATGCTATATAGTCTGACAGTCAGCGTTGCAATATTCTATGCATTCAGATTTACATATGGAAAGTGAAGCCTTCAACTTGACAGCATTATGATATTGAATGCCTCGAGTTTTGGGTAATAATAATGAAACCTTGAAATTAATCTATTATGTAGGAAAGATGCATGAAATTGTAAAAATCCATCCCACACTCATACAATATTAATATTACTCAGAATAACAATATGAATACACTAACCTGCATTCGTACGAGTACAGCTCATCGTCATCATTCATACTTCAAAGTGATGAATAAATCAGAGAGCGAGCTTTTCCATTGACTTTTGCCGAGGAATGCAGATTACGCTGTTATCCTGACCCATGATCAAATAACGTGAGCAATATTGATCAGCGATAGCATCTTCCATCTCCAATAAATCATACCATGCCCCTTCTTCTTCGACTTGCACTTATCCAGCATTTGGGACTAGTTTGGTGCTACATACCAGCATCTCTGCGGATTTCATAGACATTCCAATGGCGTTCCCGAACGTAGCTACTTTATCATGTTATTCCTAACTACAAAACAAAATCGCATTTGAGGCTAGCCGGCTTTGTCCCAGTTTAGTACGTCAACAATAGTGCATTCTATTGAGCATCAAGATTATTTTTCATTTATAGTCACACCTGAGTGAATAGCTGCATTGTACATTTTATACCTCCTCCACATCATATTACTTCATGTTTGTGGATTGCGCATGTCTTGCTGGCGATTATCATTGTTAATCGTTAACATGTTCATATTTTTCGTGCTATCAAATCGTTCCACTTTTCTTCGTTTGCATAATCCTCATATGAGGACGTCCCATAATTTGCGAAACTGCAAGCTTGACGAACCCTAACGCAAGAAAGAAGAACAATTGCGTGTTTTGAAGTAAATATTAGCAAATATGCAAATATGGAGGGAAAAAAGTTTAATAAGGAAATGAGCAAAAGATAAGCATAGGATTTGTTATACGTGCTAATTTATGCATGACACTAGGTCCTTGTATTTCTTCACATTAATGTCTACCACATTTCTACGTAGTTCATCATCCCCGTCTACACATTTCCCATTTCCCTGGAATTTCCCCGTTCTCATCATGTTCTCTCTGCTGAAGCTCTTGGTTTTATTAAAATATGTCAGTAAATAAGAAATTGAGTATAAATTTTCTCCAAACTTTGAGAATAATTCTAGCTGAGAACCTCTGGCTCCGCTCATTCTCAATCTTGAGGCAGTTTCTTCTGGCCATCTGTAAACTGCAAAGGAAAAAAAAGATTGGACTCATAAGTGACCCCTTTGTATGGTCTCTCTCCGACTTGAGCTGCATTTGTGGCAGGCAACGTAATAAATATAAATACACGTATTTAATGTCTTCGCACACAACAACATGTTCGAATGAATTGCTTATTTGATGTTGTTGGATGGATAGATGAAAAGTAAGTGGAGTGGAGTTGAAGAGTAGAGGTGCTTTGAGAAAAGAGAAGGTTGGCTAAGAATGTGTACGAAGAGCCTGTTTTCCTTGTAATGATAGGTCTTGTTCTCAGGTAATGATAGCAATCCTTAATTCAATTAATGATTTAGTACTCTTCGTACACACAGTTATTTACCAAATTATCTAAATCAAGGATTGGCATTACGATTATTGTTATTATTTCTCATACTCGCTTACACACACTGTTAATTTCCCTCGATTCTCTGGAATTTAACACACACAGGGAGAAAGAGAGGAAACGGTTCTCAGAGAGTGAGCAAATGAAAAAGGGAGAAAATGCCGAACAACATGTGCATGGTGTGCACTTATCTTTAAAACAAAACACCATGTTCAAATCTTCCACCACATTTCATCCCATATCCCACAAAAATCAAGAAAAATCCTTCATCTGCCCATAAACCACCACATGGATGAGAGAGAGAGCAATTTTTACAAAAAAGGAACTATAGGATTTTTAAAATGTATTTCATAGTGAAAAAAAATACGAAACGGGGTATGAACATCTCAAGTAAACTTTTCATTTCGTCTTACTCCTTTTGACATGAAAGTCTGAATGTTTGACGGTATGTAGTTTTGTGTAGAAACTGGTATTAAGCTGCCAATGTTTTGAACATAGTTGTCAGCAGATGAGGCGTAAATTACAGGTGAGCTCACGAAGATGAAAATGTTCAATGTTTTGTTGAAGATATCACACGAATGGGGAATGTATCATGATACTTTTTTCCCTTTTGCTACAATATGAGCATTGATAACATCACCTGGATTCTTTTGTCAAAAGAGGGAGGGCTTTGTTTTGCTATTGTATTATTTTGAAACTAAGAAGAATGAAAAATAAAAAATTATATCCGTGAGTGGCAAAGTACCCAGAATGAAAGGCTAGAGGACTATATAGCGACATTTTTATTTCTGCAAAGGAAGCCTCCTCTCGTTTATCTGAGATTTGAAATGGACTTTTTGACTCTTTGATATAAAAAAGAAGAAGTATTGAACCATTTTTCCCCACTCGTTTTCCCATATATGTGTACACTTGGTGCGGAAAAGGACAAAGGAAGGAGATGTGAAGTGTATATTTTATGTGTGATTATACGATGTAAAGACACAGCTCAAGGAAAAAGAAAATTGAAGTGCGCGAGCGAGTAGAAGAGGCAAATAAAATGGCCCTCTTTAATTACAGGCTATGATGAGCTCTACACGTTGTAATGGATACATGGGCTCGACAAGATATTTCTACAAGATAATTACAGGTGGTCCTTTTTTATTCCTTGTTCGCCCTTTCTTCTTCTTCTAATTCTCATTTTTCCTCTCTTCAGCCTCAATTACTTGTGTTTTAGTTACGAGATGCGACGACGACTGCACTCAAATACTCGCATCTCCAGTCATTATTATTCCAATTTTAATTCAAAAATATTACCACAAGGATTACCAATAACATCCAGCATATTAAACCTAGCTCATCATCTCATATCTCAACAACAAATAACCGACCGTTACCATCATCTTTCGTCTTCATTCAAGTAAACTCGGGAATCTTGTTCTCAAACTGCATGCATAATCTCAAATTTGTGATCTTGTTTGGCTCTCTTCCAGAAAACTAGTGCTGCTTCCCTATCTCCGCTCCGTGAATTCAACAGAGAGAGAGAGAGAGAGAGAGATGGACAGGAACGTGCAGACTTCTCCTTTGCATTTCTTCCAGCAAAACACTTTCACGTTCCAGCCTTTAATGGTATTCCACTTGATTGTATCTTTTGAACCTACTCAAAACATCCCGTGAATCATAACCACGGTTTAATTAGCAGATGAAAAAAGCAGAGTTAGCGAGAAAGTCTACAGCACATACTTGTGTGGTGTATAGCAATTGTGCACTAATTGCCTTCCAAGACACCAATGACATCTGAGCTGGGAGTGTTCCTTTTTCCACTTGATACATTGTATTGTACCCAGTCGCCGAGCACTGGGAGTCGGACGCAAGTAGAAAGACTTAGCCGGACAATGACAATCGCCTAAGGGCGTGATGCATACAGAGTAACATATCACGGTGCTCCCACAAATGGACGTGTACAATTTGAGTAAAGGATGGTCACGAAACTCTAGTATTTTCAATGTCCTTTCCGTTGCTCCACCTTCCGTGGTTTGTCTTTCTAGAAGAATGCTACATGATTGAAGAATGTGGAAAGCATGTACGTTCCATGGGATTTGCTGAGCCGAGAGGTGAACAGAGTTTTAGAAAAGATTTGTTTTGCTACATGGCAGAGAGTCAGGAAATCTATTTATTTATAATGACGGCTATTTATTCAATTTCAAAATTCAATTATGACTTTGACACTTGGCTTATGGTAAGTAACCTTGTAAATGGGGAAACTTAAGGATTTGTCTGAAGAGATGCATTATTGCAAAATGATACTTTGTCTTACAAGGATGATATTTACATCCCCTATTTCCTCCTTGATTGTGGGAGGAAAAGGGTAAGCATGTATGAAGCAGGGATACACACACACACACACACACACACATGCACATCATGAAATGTGCAGCTTGAGTTGAGGCTTGAAAGCAAACAGAATAAATTTCATTTAAGCACTTGCCAGCTTCTCCTTTCCGAGCTGAGAGTGTAAACAAATAAATACGCTTGGGAAGAAACCCGTAAATCAGACTTATGTGAATGGGAAGACAGTCATTGCTTTCGAGGTGAGCCACAATTACCCCGTTTTCGATTACGTACATCCTTAAATTACATTACAACTGTGAATGCCCTGCTCAGTCATAAATTTTAAGGAGAGAATTGGGAAAACCGTTTCTGGCATAATATTTTCATCTTTCTTAGTCTTTTCCTGTGCTCCAAGGGAATGTCTTTGTTGCAAGTTTTGCGTGTGGCATCTAATTAGAGGAGACTTTATAGGGTAATTTAATTAGACATTGTTTAATCCAAAGATTATATTATTTATACTTGATGAAACATAATATATATCTAGTAGTTAAAAGCCATTTCAAGGTTAGGGAATTGTATAATTGAAGCTGGGTTAGTTGCATTTAATTTGAAAAAAATTGAGAACAGGATGAAATCGTAAAGTTGGTTAAATGTTATTGACAGGTTTATCTATTGCATGTTTTCCTACTCGAGTTTATTCATGTTGGTCGCTCGCCACTGGATATGGAGAGGCGTCGGATACTCGTTTTCTTTAGCTTTACTTCCGTTTAATCCTTTTTTTACATTCCTTATACTTGAGGTGTTCTTCTGTCTGATTTCTTTACTCAGTGCACATCCCCATCACCATCCTACTTACTATGTCGGACAAGAAACTGCATGAAAAACTGGAATAATATTTTTCAGTCTTGAAAAAGGTGGAGCATTAAAGCACACGGCTCGTGAATGCACGACAATAATAAAAAATATGACTTCACCCCAAATTTTCCATGTGTGCATAAGTGTACTCAATGAAACCATACTACCCATGTATATAGCAAGAAAATGGATCCCAAAATTAGTTTTACACAGGGTCCATTATACAATAACTAATTCAATGACATTTATCAAACAATGTTGTCTTGTCAAGGTTCTATATAATGGCAACGACGCGAGATTCTAATTTCCTAATTCACTTTTCGCAAATGTAATTCTCTCGGAATTGAACCCCGTTACATTCAAATTTCATACAGAACGTATACATCCCAATCAGCTACAATTTGACTCTAAAAGCATTATCGATCCACGTTCTAAGAATGGTTTTGAAAGATGTTTATACATATAAAGTTGACACACGAGTGGAATATTATATGTATAAAATGGCGATAAATGAGATTTGGGCTGACAGGGGAAAACTGATTCATGTAGGTAACACTTTACCATTTGCTTAACCCGATAGGAGTAGGTGCAGTAATGTTATCAAGACTATAACGTCAGGCGGCGAAGAGCATCAATTGTGACATGCTGCCGCCATACCTACTCACTCAGTTGTACGGATAGTTAAGAGGGAAGCAAGTGTGCAAAATTTTATAGGGATCAATAGAGAGGTAAAAAGAGAGTGTGGAGGCACGAGAGAGAACACTTCTTGTATCGACATTATTCCTCCTCCCTACTTGTACGGCACAAGTGAAGAGCAAGCATGAGAATTTATCTGCTGTCCTGTCTGATTACCAAGGATGACACAGAAGCAGGCAGGCATGCAGACATGAGATGAAGACAGAATCACGTCAAGGAACATTGCACAAGTATTAAACAGTTGGTCGACTGTTGCCAACATAGTAATTTTGCCAATATAACGACGAGATGAAATCGTTGTCGGTGATGAAGGAGTACGCAGCGAGTTATGGAATGAGTGGTGTGGGAGTGTGTCCTAGGATTTCCGAGTGCCCCCTCCCACCTCACTTCCCGATACTGTTGGCCAGAGAGAGAGATGAAAAAAATATCTTGTGACAAAAAGACATTCTCAAACTCATAACTATAATAAGGAGAAATACATTATGTGCTGGCGAGACTTAAAAATATTGCAAAACCTGTGCGTGTGAGTACGCTGTCGGAAAGCTATCCCATAAATGCATCTCTCTACCCTGTGTACCCTGCGAGTTGACGCTTTTCCTCCTTCTCTACCTCCCTCCACTTTATACTGTGAGGAAATAAATGGGAAAAAATCGCAGAATGCTAGAGAGAATAGGTAGATTGTATGTGGCATGCTAATAAAAATATGGGAATGAGGAAAAAAATGAATGTGGTCGTTTGTCGGAATGTTATATTGGATTGGAGGAAAAGGACGAGAGATGATTTTTTTTCATCTTGCATCTTTTACGTGTTTGAATTAGACCCCGTGTGCTTTTTCCTAGTCTCCAAAAGCAGCAAGTCATATAGGGGCAGAAAGGAAATAAAAAAATGATACGAGATGAAAAAAGAGTAAAAAATAGGAAGAGGAGATGATGGAAAAACATATAAGAGCAACGAAGGGAGTGAGTGGAAAGAAAGAAGAGAAGGACGACAGATCTTAGGTAGGAATCCGCCTTCAATTGTGATATGTAATTTTTAACTTTTTGTCATCGCTTTTTTCCTCTACTCTTACGGAATCGTCTCACCCAATGAAGCTAAATCGAGGCGTTACGTCTGGCCCATCAAGAGCCAATGAGTTCTGGGGTTGCGCAAACCAAACACGGCACAATACATTCAAACATACTCGTATATATATAGCCACCAACACAAGCAAGTATACAGTTGAGTCTGTCAGTCAGTGCCGTAAAGGAGTTGTAGCGTCGGCGGCACTAACTCCATTCCACGAAAAGGCAAGACAAGAGATAGACCAAGTGTGGCCTGCAACTCATATCATATCTTTCTCCGTATTTCGTCTTTTCTTCCATTTACTTCTTTACATTTATATTTTCATCCACATGATACACACACGACGACGACGACATTATATGCAAGGATCCATACACTATTTTTTTATTGAATTCATTCCTTTTTACTAGATACACATATTATGGAAATGTGAGTTTATGAGTGTGTGTGTGTGTGTGTGTTTACTCATTTACTTTTTCCTGATACGGATATGACATGACGATACTGACTACTCATGATGATGATGACGATGATAGCAAAGAATATGTCGAGCTTCTTCTGGAGCTCTGGAGAGAGAGAGAGAGAGAGAGACAGAAGAAAAGAGTTTCTCTCTGGTTGAATCCTCCTTCCATACTGTGGCTGGTAGATAGGGTAACACTATGGAAAAATAGAGAAAGGCTCGAGGTCTTCTATTTTTCCCGTGTGTGGAAAAAGACGAAAGATGGGCCACTCGGCAGCAAACAACGAGCCCCGCATCTCATCACAATGTGAAAAGCACGGACATGACTGTTATTGTATAAGAGAGCTGAGCACTGGCACTAGTGTTGTGTGTAGAAGCCGCTTTTTTTTACTACCTTCTCACTCACATCTCATTTCCAATCCCAATCTTGTTCTCAGTGATATTATTATATGAATATTACGAGTTCAATTCAACTGTGCGAGACTTTGTAAGCATGAGATCGGTGCATGAGGGAAGAGAGGAGCTAAAAGGAAGGATCATGCCTATATCTTGTGCCGAAGAGAGCTGTTGTTTGAGATGAGGGGATATCCACATTTAAAAGGTTTTTCTATATGAGAAGAAGTGGGAGTGAGGAACATTTTGCTATCTCGTATTAATACTTACTTGCTCCTGCTCTGCCTCAAACATAAAACATATACGATTGTTGACTGTGAGGACGAGTTCGATTCCATTTGCTTGTGCTCTGCATCATCATCATTCCATTCCATTCCACGACTGCTCCCACTCTTACTACTGGTGCTCCTCACATTTTAAGATTATTGGCATTGGAAAACGAGTCGTTTCCCAGTTCTTTGGCTCACTTCTCCCTTGCTCTTCGCTACCTTCGCTGAAGACTTGCTTTATCGCTCTTACATGAGCAGAGATATGAACACATTTAGCTTCAACAAATAAATCCAAACAAGCACACACAAATACACATACACACATAGTCTCTCACTCACAATACAATCCTCACAATTTTCTCATTTAAACTTCACTCACACATGAGCCGACGGAGCAGTTTTCGCCCAACAATCAAAACATTCTCACACTCACAGCCGAGAATTGAACAAGAGTAAAAGTCCATGCTGGGCTTGAAGGGAATCATTGTTTACACTCAATTCATCAACCAACATCTTTGTTACCTGTCAGCGTGAGCAGTAAATAGTATTTATTTCTGTTTTCACTGTGAATCATCAAAGCTGTGGATTTTTGTGCGTAGCACTTGCCATCATTACGTTGCAAGCAGTCACTTCCCGTGCGACATCACGTGTTCCGTCAAAGGTGATCCTGTATCCATTCTGATAAGAACGGGGTTTCTCTCGTGAGTGTGGTCACAGTTGCTTGGGCTGGAGAGGGAAGAAAAAAGTCCTATATACGCACTTGTGTGATTGTTCAATTTTCTGCCAAACATTGTTGGTGCGGTCCTGGTTATAAAGACAGGGTATAGAAATACTTTTTTCGGCCTCAATTACCCCCTCTTGTCACAAGTGGGTGACTTTTATTATTGGTGGGGTAGTTGTCGATTTTATATTGTTGTCATTGCTTGCTTATCTGCTATACTGGACAAATATTTAGAAGATTTATAAAAGTGATTTGTGATTTTTACGAAAAAACGACAACAACTCGATAAGCTTGGACTTTTTGTGACAGTTTTGTTAGTGAAAATATTATAACATGTTGGTTATATTTTCAATTTTCAATGCACTACTCAATATGAGAAGAATTTAGTAAGTATAGTAAAGAGATTTATTGTTAGAGCTGACTGATCCAGAAACGAGTTACTTGATTCTTTGTATGATCTCATCGTGCCCCGAGGAACCGGCACCCCATAACCTCTCACAGTATACAACCCTTCCAGCTTTCAGCTGTGGCGTTTGGCTGCTGGCAGGAGAAAAAATCATGCTTCAAGTTGCTGCTATGTTTCCATTGAGCACTCGGTTTCTCCTTGCTGAGCTTTGTGTCGCAATTAAAGTAGACATTTGTGAAAATATTAAATCTAGCGAGTGCAATCTAAACTGATAGTAATATTAACAGTTTGTATAGGAGTTATATTCAATGTCATGCTTGCCAGCAGAGTGACACATAAAACAAGTGACAAAAGTTACCTATAGTTGAACTTACATATATGAGCAGTTAGCAGTAATTTGGTAGTAATTTAAATAAATTTTACAGTCAACATTTCTAACAGTTTTAAAGAGAGAGTTTTGAATAGGGAAGTGGTCGTAAGAAAAGTGGAAACTGTCTCCTCCGTAGAAACAAACTAGTCGGGGCAGAAAGCGACAAACGGTACAAGTAAAAAGTGCAGATGTTGATGAAAATAGATCAAAATATGGAGTCGGGAGGGTCGAGTGGTGAAGATGTGAATAGTGCACCGTCTCGTGGGTCACTATCGCCAATGGCACTGCCAGGTCGTGGCTCCAAAACTCCATATAGCCCACCTCTAGAACGTGGCTCTCCCCTTGGCCCTCCAAAATCTTCGATATCAGCACAACACATGATTAATTCTTTGGCAGTGTCCTCTGCTGCTAAATCCCTTAATCCAAATATTTTGGCCAGTTTAACTGCTCTTAACGCCATGAACTCGGCTGCAGCAGCTGCTCAGTTTCACCATGATTTTGGAGCCGCAAACAGCTCCTACGTTTCAGATCGAGGGATGGATCGTCACCCTTATGGCAGTCCTCCATCCAATATATCTTGTCATTATAATCTTCTCGACTTTTTTGTCACTACTCAATTTTTTCTCCTCTGTTTTGTCACTCGTTCTGTCTCTCATTCTGTTCTCATTCCCCTCACTTTTATATTCTTGAGTTATGATTTATTTCCACCATAGTCTTTTCAGTTGTTTTATTTTACTTTTTCCATGTGTAACCAAATTCCATAAAAAATGTTTGAGTTTCTTCATAACTCCCCTGTTGAACAAAACATTTACTACTAGTGCTGTTGTGATGCTGACATTTTTCTCATATACACATATAATTTCTTTTCCTATTTAGGACAATTTTCCAACCAAGGTAAATTTAAAATTCATCAACAGTTTACCAAGTTAGAAAGAATTTGAAAATTATTCTTTTTCTTTTTTCTGGTTACTTGCATTAATGAGCATGATTTTTATCCATAAAATTAATCTGTATAATTCGTGTTTCGTAATCATAAACTCGTCTTCCATGTTCATCCACAGTTTCAACTGCGCATACAAAACTATACGTGTACAAAAAAGGAGAAAAAAATATTCACACATATGCATAAAAAATTACTGACAATCTGTTGGCATATTTGCATAATAGAAAATTTATGGGATGCTAGAGAAAAAGTGAGTAAAATACATGTCTACCTGATGTCGGTGTGTGTACACATGCTTATTCATGGACAGAGTTGGTCATCTTGATAATTTTGTTGAAAAATATGCCTGAAAAAATTATTGTTTTAGATTTTGAGTTTCACCGGAGGGGGAAATGATTGTTTGAATTCCATGTGAAAATCATTTGTTCTCCTTGCCTGAATTATTTTTATGAATGCAAAGACAGGTATATGCATTTAGGGGATTCTCTGCCTTCACAGAAAAAAATATATAGATGTGCGACTTTCATTCTTTATCATTGAATGAGGGAGATTTAAGATTACAAAGTATTTTGCAAGCCATCCATACTCATCCGTTTAGTCAACACGGTGCTCTGGCATTTTGAAGTTTTGGAATTTCGAGTTTTTTTTCTTCTTCTTCTTCTGGTCTCTCTCTCTCTCTCTCTCTACCTCACTGATTATTTCGCTTTGAATTGCTCACACAAAACAATGCAAGATAATGCATTTTAGATCGGATATACGAGCTTGCTGGACTCTGTTCTCCCTTTTAACCTAAGAGGATGATGATGATGATGGTTTGGTGTTTTGAAGACGAAGAAGGGAGTGTGGCAATCAATGTAATAGCGGGCCTGTCAGGAGCTGGGCCTCCAGCCCTGATTTATTTCTCATATCTGCCAATTCCCTCTTTCTGCAGGCTCATCACATCACAACTCTATAATTAAGTGGCTCAGGCAAATGATAATCTTCATGAGAGGCATAATTTAAGACTTTCCTTCTCTTTTCTTGTTACTCACCTGTTTTCTTCATGGCTATATAGTGCTATATATTTATGTGTATACGTATATTTGTAAACTTTTGTACACACACTCTCCAACAACAGCACTACTAGAACAGTTGGAGAGCAACTGACTGCTGCTGTGTTTCTTGCAAGACCACTCACACTCCTGCTGGACGTCTTCAAAGAGATAGGGATATCGTAGAGGATTCAATGTTCAAAACCAGAATCATTACCCGTATCGTAATCACGACCAGAATTTCCATTTATCCAACTATGAATAGCCACTGACTGATTTTCTTCATGGTTATGTAGAACTGTAGCGTCATTTCTTGTAATTTACTAGACCTTTTTTTACTCCTCTCTCACACTCTTCTTGGAATTATGAGTCTAGTCAAATTATTGTCAAATTTAAAGCATTTGTCCAGCTGGACATGCATAAATTTATTTCGACGAGAATTCACACACGACTACGATAGCTGGAAAAAAGTGGTAATGAGTAAATTTGGGTATAATAAATAGTAAAGGAGCATAAACTCTCACCGTCTCATTGCACATTTTTGAGGGATGGAGTGCTAAGAAAAAAGTGCATGGTTGATGGGAAAAGTCAACGCACCTGTTTATATGGCTGCAGTGAAGAGAGCCGAAGGCTGCATGGTGTGCTTGGACTAGTGTAAAAGTGTGAGCATGCAGTTTTTCAAAGTATAATAAGGTTCAGAGTTTGGTAGTGTGGAGGATCACTCTTGTTTTTGATCTGGGCCAAGATTCGACCATATTTCCGTACTCATCCTGCTCCCATGTGATGTGTGTTTTAGCAGTGGTATATATTACGCACGGACACGTCTTCCGCCCAGCATCATTCAATGGCTTATTAAACTACGCAGACCGTTTTGACAAGAAGGAAGACGGAGTAGGAACGGGAAAATATTTAAGGTTTATTCGTCTTACGTGGTTGAGGTAAACATTGGTGCTTGATAGATGAAAAAAGTTGTTTGAAAGACTTGATGAAAGGGCATTAGAAGGAAGCAGCACTCGTATAATGTTTTCATTACAATCTATTTATCCGTCTGTTGTGACTTTTCAAGATGAAAATAGATGGGTTCAACTGTAGTCTCTGAGAGAAACCTTGTTGCTCCTGGGTTTCTACATTAACAATAATAATTTTTCTTTTTCAGTTGCTCCTTTTCTCGATTTTCTTTTTTTCCACTTGTGCAAATGTTTAAAGTCGCTGTCTGGGCTTTCTGTTCAATACCAAAAGGACGTAGAGAACGAGTCAAACTCTCTCTCTCTCCTTGCTCACAACTTATGATTAGTTGAGAAAAGCTATCTTTTCTGAATAACTGTGTGTATGCTTATGTGAAGAGATTAATGGAGTGCGAAAAAATGTGTGAATCTTAATGACAAGACTGATGTGATTTGAGTTAAACACAGCGAGAAACCCTAATAAGGAAATGGATGCGGTGGTGGTTCAAACGGCGAAATGGGCTTCTTGTACTCGAAAAAAATTACTTAACTCTTATGTACCTCATTTGAGTTTTTTCTAATTATTATCTTATTAATCTTTTAAAATACTTTTTTTTTAAAAAAAGGAGGCTCATCAAGACTCATGCAATAATTTGACAGTTCCCGTGCAACTTTTTTTCCCTCTTGTTGTTTTCCGTCTTCTCTCCCCTAAGTGTTGAGTGAGAGTTGTAAAGGGATAATTAACTCAGTACGGAGGTTGTCCTTTGGTAAAAGCTTGCTCAGTGACCAGAAAACTGATGATGGCTTATAATTAGAGGAAACGTGCCACCTGCTGAGTTTAATTTGTTACAAATACGCAACTGCATAATCCAATTTTTATTCTTGCTCGATGACAAATCTCTTCTTGTTGCAACAAGGAAAAAGCCTAATATGATTTCAATGAGTAATATATTTTCACACTGATTTCAAATGAATGCACAAAGAGAGGGAGAGAGAGAGAGGTACAAAAATACATTGAATTGGTGTACTAGTGTGTGAATTCATTTCAATTTTTGTTATTGTTAATGACTTTTTAAACTGGAAACAGCACTCTCTCACAGTGAGTCCACATGAATTCATTCTCTAGTGTATGGAGGAAATCCAGATCAAAACTAATTAATTCTGAACAGGGGACCTGGATCATGAGAGGAATTAACGGGCTCAATCATCATCTAATCATTTTACGCTTATGAAGAAATGTGCGTTTCGAGAAATCCTGGGAACCCAGACTCAAATCCATTTGTACTGCATGCAATAAAAAAAATTGATGCGACAGTGTCGTCAATAAAGCAACTCTATTTTTCTCTCTACTTCACCTTCTCCTACTCACCTCGACCTGTCCTCAAGACTGGAATTAATCCTGTCGTAAAAAACAGAAGCCGGGGGAAGGGTGTTGTATTTATGTAACAAAGTTGATTATAAAGTCCATATTAGTTTAACCCTCATCCATAAATAAATCAGAAGCTAAAAGCTCATTGCGACGTGCATGATTGTGCTTTTCCTCCAATCGCCCAAATTATTCCCAGGCAAGTCTTCTTTCGTACTAATTTGATGATATATTATCTTGTTTCTTGTGTGTGGCTCTGGCACTTCACAACAGTACACACTTGTTGGTGCAAGACCAAAAAGTAGCAGTGGTTCTACACTGTTTGCTCAAATTAATTGCTTTGGATTATTATGGCTATCATAATGCTATCATAATGGATTTATTATGTAGGTAATCTTTTAGCGTACAACGCTCATTACAAGGGTTGAAATCCACTGCACCTCCTTGCTGTTTACAGATAGCTGGGGTGTGCAAGCTTCAAAGGTTGGCGAAAAAAGCAAGGCAGGATAATAATATTTATTTAAAAAAAACGGCAAAATGCGTAAGCATCACGTAAAGCAATAAGAGAAACAATAATTGTGAAGCACCCTTACACCTGTGTCGTAACTCATTGTCAGAGTGCGTGATTATTAGAATAACTCGAACAATTATTTGCCATGTTCACATTGTGCTGCTATGATTACTATTATTAATATTAAAAGTAAGTTATAATAATCATATGCGGAATGAGACTGATTGCCGACGAAGGAGAGAGAGAGAGGGAAAAATGATGATGTTAGGTACTTGCTTCCCTTTGGATTTACACAAATGACTAAGCTGGAGGAAGTTTTTCCTACGTGAACTGCTACCAAACTGATTACAACTGACGTTGCAGTTGGAAACGAAAAACATTCATAGAGTGAATGTGAGCCCATGAAAAAGACAGAGAGTCTGAACTGTTGCAATATTATTATGTTGGAGTGCAAACACGTATTACAATGAAGAAAGAGGAAGCCTTGCTTAAAAACCTTTTTCTTGCGCTTACTGATTCACGCACGGATTTTCCAATTAAATCATCTCTCAACAATAATTATCATAAAATATTTCCAGAGTCACAGTCCGCTTCTTAATCTAAATGATAATAGGCTCGCGTTCCTTCCTCCTCTTTCACATGTTCACAGCCACACTGTGAAGGAATATATATCTATGTTGTAGGGGAGCAGAGTAGCAAACTACAAAAGATTGGTATTCCTCGTGAGCAGAAGAAACTTCACATTCAACATCCGGCCTTGTGTGTGTCTTGTTGAGAGAAGTGAGTAAAGTTGTGTGAGCAAGCATGTAGGCAGACCAGGTAGCTGAAAACAACTCATATAACCGATTATACAATTTTCCCATGGCTAAGCACATTACGTCGAAATACATTTGCTTACAACTCAGAGAAATGTGTAGTAACACATTCTAATATTTCCCTACACTTTCATTATGATTATGATTATTACTTATTACAGCTTCACCTCACATAACGCAAATCAACATGAATACAAATATTTTTTTGATACAATCCAACAAATTATTACAAAAAGAGGAAAAGAACATACCTGAGTAAGTATCATCATCCTCTTTCCCCTCAAGTGTGTTCCATAATGAGGAGGCATAGGTTGCAAAATCCGTTATGAAAACTTGTACCCATTCACTGGGATTGTTATCGAAGATGAGTTCGTCTTGGAATGTTATTATGCTATACCTGTGAATGCATAGATGTGCATTTCGCGGTCGCGTATCCTAGCAATTTTTTATTTTCGCAAGGTATACACCCAACCGAAATGAAATTAAGAGGGGGAAAATGGCTAAAAGCAGTTTTTAGAGATAAAGAACCCCCTCACCTGTCATGTATACCCTATAAATGTTCACGTCGGTGGGTAATAAATAGTAGTAAATATCTCATCCTAGTAAAATTATGACCAGTCAAAGTGTCAAGCTGAAAATTCATGCCGATCAGTCAGAGTTGCTTGAAGCTGAAAAAACGCATCATATCACACACACGTGCATATTCGTACGTGCTTAGTTCAATTAGCACGAAACTAATATGTAATGAGAGCAGACTGTTGAGGATGTTTAGTAGCGGAGAACAGGTGTAAAAATGGTTTCATTTCGTTTAGCATAGATAAAAAGGTTAAATAATTGAACAAATTTATTATATTTTTTTCTCAAAAAAATCTCTCTCTCTCTCTCTCTTCATCCCCCACATGTGGCACTCTTTTGGAGTTCATTCCTACGATGATATAAATGTGTTTCGGGTGTAAAAGGGATATTTGTAATTTGAGATGATTTCTAGAGGAAATGCAAGTTGGGCTCTATGGTCCAAGTAGCTTTTTCCAAGTGAGGAGAGGAAATACAATATATTTTATTTCTAGAGAGATATTCTCCCATTTCCCATGTTTTTTGCTCCAAGTGAGTGATTCCCTTTATAAAAAGACATTCCATTCCTATAGACGTTATGCTCCTGTGCTCCTTCAAAGGTTGAGAACAAAGTAAATCAAAACAACAAATGGGGATTTCATCTTTTATTCTCTTGAGTGAACACTCGCTTTCCACGGAAATGCTGTCAAGTTGTATAACCATTTGAAAATGGTTGTACGGCTTGAGTCATATGATGTGGTTATCTGATGCTGATGTTGTCTTTGAAAAATATTTATCGATTGTTTACGACAAGTCAAATCCATTTTACATCTGAAATCCTCTTTTTGAAAAAACACCGAATCCCATAATCAAGTTTGCAGTGCTCAAGTGAGTGTGATACAGTTACAAAGATAAAAAACTATACGAGAGGATTCTTCTTCCCTCAGCACGATATACGAACCATCTTATCTATTTCTATATCATCAAAGTAAGAGCGTGGGAGGTGCTAGACTCACTTGTGAGCACTCACTCTTTTCTACTTGATTAATCTTGAGGCGAGTTAGTTCCAGTGGAAAATGTGATTCTGAGGATGGGTCTCCCCACACCAGAAAATAGATTCAAACAGCGTGTCCTTTTACTGTGAGTAGGGGACATATATATATATAAAAAAAACGTCTACAAGTTTGTGTCTCTTTGCCTAAAATCTCTTTCAGCTCCTATTATTTAATATGCCAACTCATTCAGAAAACGAGAAAAGGGTTAGACAAAACATGGGAGACGAAGATGATGCATTATGATTATTCTTTGATTGGATTCCTTCATCATTATCTTTATCGGCAAACAGATCATGTTCACTTTCGTGATACTTTATGTGTTATCCTTAGACCGACGACAGAATCAAAAAAAGATAAAAAAAAATAGATACACACATTATCAAACTTTTTTGTCTTACTCTGGCGCACTTACCCACTTCGTGAATGTTTTTCCATGATATTTTAAGCAACACACACATATTTTTACCAAGAGAAGCGGTAAGCTACCACATGATAATATTACATTTCATAAGGTAAGATGAACCGATTCCGCCTCAAACTGGCTGGTTTACTCAACTAAATCCTCTCTCTCTCTCTTCTGGTTTAATCATGTGCATCTCCTTGTAAAGCAACCGACATTCAACCCCGTGAGTATAAAACAATATATGAGCAAATATATGTACATGCTCTTTTTCTTGTATAAAACTCCTTGACGAATATGATATGATGAGGGAAAGAATCGTGACCTTGCTTACATGCCATGTACTCTTATAAGTCGGTTTCCATGTCTTGCGCGCAACTATATTTCCTAATATAAAACATCCAAGAGTCTACCCGCTTCTATCTTGTGGTCCATATTATACAGCGGGATTCTACTTCAGTGTGTTTTTTTCCTTCTATCTTGTGTCAGACTTAAGACAAGTGGAAAGCTTAAGTTGGGTCATCCCAAAAGAAGAAAACTGCCACAAAGGGAGCAATCACCTTTGAAGGAGAAAAAAGAAACAAAAGGGTGCAACGGATATATTTGATTTCATTTGAAAACACCATGCATTCCTCGGCCGGCTTATGTAATATATATATTTTTGTATGTGCCTTCATCATCAGATATAGACCGACCTTAGATAATACAAGTTCAGTGAGTCGAGCAATGCTTTGGATGATCGGCATCATCAATGCTAAATATTATTACTCCAGTTCCGAGGAGGAACTCGTCTTTAAAAGAGCCAAAAAATTGTATTGAAAATGAAATGTATTTTTTTGAGTCGAGAAAGGGAAAAAAGGTTACAAGTGCTTTCGGCAGTTTCTTATCTTTCCTACCAACCCTGCCACATATAATTACCTTTTTTTGCTTCTTCCATCAATCTAGTAAGAAGGTGTGCTGTACCCAAGAAAGATGCAAAGGTGGTGTAAAGCACGTTAAAAAAACTTACCAGTATTGTTTTTGACTGGCATTTTCCTGCATCCAAGTTTAAGACCGGTAATAGCCCTTGCATCAAAGACGAGTTTACTTTATTTCTTTATTTTTGGCTCTCATCACTTGGAAAGATAATGAAATGAGAAATAAAGAGGGAACAATGCAACAAGGTTAATAATAGGATGAGGGAAAAAAACTGATGCCACTGCGCAAAACATAAATAATGATGTGGAAATAAAAGAAACTGGTGATTCCACTGGACTCTATTGCTCTGGGAGATTTTGACAGGGAAACCATGCACATGTGAGAAATCCCATTTGTACACATGAGAATTCAAAGGAGAAAAAGATGGAGAACAAGAAATGCAAGAATTCCACAGGGTATAAGGATACCAGTAATCCGTTCAAGTGTGTTGCCCATGGGTCAACTTTCATTTGAGTCAGTCAGTCAGTAAATATTGGAGATGAAAAGAAAGAAAATATCAAAATAAAACAAGTCAGAAAATCCATCCCATCATCACATCAGAGTTGAAGAAACAGAAGGGAAAAAAGCGAAGATAGAGAAAATGAAAAGAGTCAAAATGTTTATTTGCCCAGCAGCCACACACACAAAGAGGAGTGAGAGATAGAAAAGATGCGTCAGAAAGAAGCAGAAAATACAAGAAGAGCAGTTGAGGGAGGCTAAAAGAGAGACATGGACAGCGAGATAGAAGAAAAGAAAAAAACCAGCTAGCATTCTTTTCTTGATGGAATGGTCAAATCGTGGAAATGATATGCATTTCTTTGAGAAAAAATCAGATACCAGTTGCCTTCTCCATTCTTCATTTGAGATATACCCTCCTTTTAAATTGAACTGTGCCCCTTCTCCTTCATCAAGTTGTGGACCGCACTACCACACCGTTCTCGTTGGGAGCACCAAGAGAGCAGCCTCAAGAGCTAAATTCCAAAGAAAAACCAGTAATAGGTTCAATTCTTGTAGCGAAAGATGATAACTTCTCTCTCTCTCTCTCTCTCTCTCCTCTTTTGTTATAATTACGGTGAACATTGTAAAATACAGGTAGAGTCCTTCTAGTCCAGATATTGTTTCAACTGTTGCATTCCGCCGATCATGTTCATCACGATGAGGATCTCGAGAAACAATTCCAATTCCATTGATTGACATCGATCTCATAGCCATCGTTATTATTCTCTTGATTACAGTCACAACCTTTGAAACTCCACACGTTGCAATTTAAAATTAATAATAGTTGCCGGCTCCTCATGTGTTGTTTGTACATTGCATGATCAATTGGAATCGAGTCCAAGTGGCATTTTTGATTTTTTTTTCTTCCTTTTTTACAATCCGATTCAATGTATTTACCTAAACTTGTCTTGTGTGTGAGTTGGGTTTGAAAATTTGAAATATATATATATTGAACAAGCTCATATTTAATATCACTCGCTTCACCACAACTTATACAACTGCTTCTTTGTTACGTGTTGGACGAAACAAGAGGAACATATAAAAGAGGATTTAAGATCATTGCACGCCCAGGTATCTCTTTTTGCTTTAATCTCTCCTCAGGTGGCATTTTTGCCCGCTGGCGTGCACCACTGAATTTGCTTTTGAGAAAGCACTTGTGTGATGCACCGTCGTGTTTGCTTCACATGAGCACATTGCATATTATAAATATCAAATGCAAACAGATGTGCCTACAAGAATTATGTAAGCCATTTACTATAGCCGCTAATAATTTGTGTTGTGGAAAGAGGGAGAAAAAATGAGCAAACATGTATGCATACATATAAATACGTATTTATCGTAGGAAAAATTAAGAGTTTTGTAGGCAAAAAACCAATATTACATTATCATGAATCATTAGGTTGAGGGCTGATCACTGAGGAAATATATGTTCCCATTAACAAGGCACACTGCAACTGTGTGAAGTAACTGGTCATAAAAATGGGAAATGGACTCCGCCTTATCAGGGTAAACTTTATGTGCTAACTTCAACAGGCTGGTCCTACTACTCCCGTTGATAATTCTAATCTCAATGGAGGTTTTCTGGGTGTAAAGTAATAGTTGGATTCGTGTACACTTCTACGAAAATTATGTAAGGTTAATTGAGAGCAATGTGTTGAGCGGTTTATTGTAGACAAGTGGTGATGCTCAACTCCAGTTTTCGTTGGGGAAGTGGAGGAAAAGCAAATGAGCAAAGATTTTGAGCACAAAGTGTGTGTCCTACTTGTAGAGCAAAATGCTCATTTGTGTCGTTATTGTCATGCCACATGGCAATGTAATTAAATATGTTGTCTGACATGATGTCAAAGAGATTACCTTGCATAACCCCTGCAGCCATGATAGCTCTTCAACGTCGATTCAATTATGCTACATAGGCGAATAATCAAATTTCTCGTTGATGAACTCCTTTCGAGGAGGTGCGTGTGCGAAGTTAATCTGTGCCTTTCAAACTGCTCCAATTTCATGATCGTTTAGTTCAACCTCAATTGTTTTTATATTCTCTGGAGAAGTTAGTCAAGCTTAGAGATTCTTTAGGTTGGTTTGCCAGAGGAAGTTCAATAAACAAATAAATAGTTAAATGTCGGGTTTTTGTATCATTTTCGGTAATTTAAGTTAATTGTATTTACTTCAAGATTTGTAACGCTTTGTAAAATGATATGTAAAACAAGCACCTCTTCAAGTGGCACCAAAAATGTCCTAGGATGCATCTTGTTGGTTCCACCACAGGGTACAAAGACCTCTTACCAGGAAGAATGGAGGGGTCTAGTTCGATAATATAGGGACCATACTGTGCTCAAGGATTTTATTCCTTTTATCCGCTCTCGCTAAGAAAACAATCCTCAAATTTTGACTTTCATACCGATTCACCTCCCCTCCTCTTCCAGTGCTTCCTGCATTTACAATTATTCCGACAAATACCTTTGAACTTGATGGAATTTATGAAAGCTGAAGATAAAATCGGAAAATCCAATTGAGATTTTATCTTGCGTAGAGAGAGAGAGAGAGAGAGAAAAAAAAAGCATGTTCGTAAATTTTCCAGAAAAGGATCAAGGTACGCATGGACCAGGGAGTCAAGGATAATAATAAAAGATTGCTAGCAATAGGCGGTGATACGATGTGATGGAATCTGAACCGAGGTGGAATTTAAGCAGAAGTAGTTTGTTGGAGAGAATACATATCATAGGGAAAAAGGAAATAAGGGAAGGGAATAAAAAGGGAGAGAGGAGGTGGAGGGGGCCTGTCTATAAACGGCGAGAAAGAGAGCATAACACAGTGATAGTCATTTTTTGTGAAGAGAAAGTGTGTGTGTGCATGTGTCCCTGTAATGCTAGGCCTTTATTTCTCATGCCGACTGCCTACTTTCTCCGAATGTTCACTGCTCAGGGGAAAGGCGGTTTGGATTTAGCGTGAAGGAAACGAGTCAACGAAAAGATACGACTGGTGGTTGGTTGCTGCCCTGGCTGGTGGCTGGTTATACGATTATGCTGTGTGCTTTCATCTTTCCGAGTCTTCATCATCATCGTCGCATCTTTACTTTCTCCGTTTCTATTTCGTTTCTGAATGCATTTGAACACACATATACACACAGAGATATACGTAATGTGAAGTGTACAACAATGTAGAAGGGAGTCTCTTCCGTGTTCCTTTTTCCCCGAACGTATATCTTTTTATTTCGAGAAGGGAGAATGCCTTTACTCTTGAGCTGGAACTGGGAATGAGAGAGTAGCGCTAGTTTTGTATTGCTGGAGAAATGAAGATGATGTTTTCAAGAGTTCCTTCTGCCAATGGGTCACTTACATACCACTGACGCAGGCAAAAGACCGTGGAAAGCAACCACTGGAGATGGTCGCACCTTTGAGCTTGCGTTCCAATGCAGTTCGCACACCACAACCACCAGTCCACGCTCAGCCAATCCACTTCAATTCTACCAATAAACGCACACTAGTCGCTACTCCGAATGGAATGCCAGGCTTGGTTGTGTATTCCATATCACCAAATTCTCTGAATGCTTTGCACTCCCTTTATCTGCTCTATGCTTTTCTACAAATCCTCTTTCTTTCGAGTGCAGTCCCAGTTGGGATAGGCAAATGTGAGACAAATCTGAGAATTCACGGAAGGGAAGGGTGCTAAATCCACAAATATCTTTCACGCAGATTCTCAACTTTCTCATGTTTTTTGTATTTATCTGAATGATGGATAAGTTTAATTTTCATTAACATTTCATCTTTCCAATTGCCTATTGGCCGAATGGATGATACTGGGCAAAACTGAAATTGTTTGCTCACTTTTGTCTCGTCCATGATAAGATACATATTGAATCTAGTGGTTATCATGAGTTGAAATTCAATGTATAGATTTAAAATTACAAGGAACGTTGCTGTTAAGGGGATGGATGATATTTTTTCCTTCTTTTTTCATTTGATTCCATTATTTAATATTGAACTTTTGCTTGTGAAATAAAAAAAAATCTACAAAACACACACACAGCAATTCAGCAATTCACACCGCTCGCTCAGCACCGTCGCATCTTTTTTCCTGTTTATCTTTGATATTTAAAGTTTTTCCAGCTTAAACATAGCTGAGCAAACAGGGAGCATCACATAACCCAAAGCTCTCGCCCTTAATCGTTATTCATGGAAGAAATGCGACTGGTTTCGTGCTCCTTTCCCTTTTGCTCGTGTTATTGTTATCTTTATGGAATAAATTAAATTTTTCGTATGCCCTCAAGAAAAAACATGGAATACAGAGGAAAGTGAAGTTTTTCATTGTCCATGAAAGTTGAAAATAAAGTTTTGGAGATGAGACGCCTCCTTCTCTGATCCCTTTCTAGGAAAAATAGAGAAAAGAATTTATCCGATAAAATCCGTTCAAACATTTTACCATTATATATAAAGTTCAACTCGTCTATCTCATCTCGTCTCTGTCTCACCAACAAAAAGATGGAAATGTTTCGGGTGTGAGTTTACAATGCAATGGCAACCCTTGCACGCAAAAAAAGCCGAAAAATCAGTTTATTTCTTACCTCTCCTTGATCCATCTCATCTCGGATTTTCCAGTGTAAAACCCCGTTTCGGCGTTATGTTACACTGAGCATAATCATGTTTCAACGGGAAGGAAAGCCCAGAGCACTTTTCTTTTGAAAAAATATAAAATCCTCACAAAGATAAAGTGAGTATTATCCCACCAACGAAAAAAAATAAATATTTTTAACCATTTTTCCTCTTCATACGTACACACTCCTAACACATCTTTCACATTGCGTGCTATTTCCAATAATGCTGTGAATGCACTAGTTCATTCAGAAAAGCATTTATCTTCCCGATGCACTTTTCCATGCAAGGGGACAATGAGTAGCAAGCTTATCCTTAGTAACACTTTGGTCGGGGTATTTGAAATCGATAGAAGACAAAAATACATTCATATATTATATAACATCATCTTACAATATATTATGCTCAGCTAGCACAATCCATATTTATATAATATGTAGGTGGAAAGTGCAACTTTAGGATGCGTCACTATTTAGCCACTTTTTTCTTCATACTTTGATGCAACATTTATGCTAAACCTAGTTTATTCTCTGTTGACTGGAATACATGCTCCGTCATGGAAGATGTGCGTAGGTGGTTTGCACCGGTGAACGTTATCATAGGGAGAGCTATTATATGCATCAGGGAAACGCTTAAGCTCTTACTAGTAAGTTAAATGCTTTTGACGTAAGTTGCCATGAAAGGAAACAGCAAGCATTGGCGTAAAGATACATGGGTATACATGGACACGAGGAAATAATGGATTTCTCAAAAAGCCAGTCTTCCATTGCCCCAACGACTTGCGCTCGCTATTAAAGCTTCAATCATGGACACAAGAGGAGGGTTCCTCTTTCACTTTTTCCTGTAGCATGCTCCATGTTCCTCGAGCTTGAGCGAAAAAAAGGATTCCTCTTCCGTGTGTCTTGGTGCAAGGTTTAGAGATATTTAGTACGACGTCAATCGATACAGATTTTTTTGAGGAAAATACAGTATAGCTTCTCAGTGTGTGGTTGCTGGGAAACTTGTTTTATTTTACGGGCCATGGTCGATGGCGCAATTGTAGATGTGCGGTAGATTTGTGTAGTTTGTATTTTTTATGAGGCAAAAAAAATATAGGGATTTGCATGTGTGTGTATTGATTAAATTTTTGGAGAGGTGTTAAAAAAGTTTATTGGTCGTTATAAAGAGGTGGAAAGCATGAACATGGACTACTATCTGAAATGGCAAATCAAGGATAAACTTATAAAGTTGAGAAAAAGTATCAGTGTTGAGGGATTTAATGGAACATTAGCAGATTGCAATTTCCCTAGAATGATTTTACGCTAATCCTCTTGTGAGCATTTTCCCATTTTTTTCTCTTCTCTCTCCTCATATTCACCAACATTAACAACTTTCCACTAGTCATCATAAAATGTTCAATGGGCAAATTCATTCCACCAGAATTACCCGTTGAGTTTACGTATTTCATCAAGAAGTTGGGTGGGAATTTGAATCCCCGATTGGTACTTGAGAAATACTCCCACGTGTGTATTTCCACATACTTTTATTTTCTCTACAGCATTAAAAACTGTTCGTGGCGGGGAAGTTGGTTTACGTGCTTTTTACTAAAATGTGGGAAAACACTTTATGGCTGGAATGAATGACGGGGAAAATCATCCTTTTGTGAGTTTCCATTCCTCAAATTATTCCCAGTTTCGAGAAACTAGGTATAACATGTATGCATGCAGTTTTGATTTAGTTATGTTTAAAAAAGTCATTTCCTCTTCAGAGACAAGACTCCTCTCAGAAATTTGTTTATATTTCCTATCAGCACAATTTCTTGCCAGTCTGTTTAAAACAGAGAAGCGTCCCACGAAAATCAACCCCAACAGAAAATGGCCCAGAAGAAGATCTCCTCTTCCCAAACTTCCCTTTTGTAATGAGCAGCTTTCTACATTTCGTTTTGTACGCCGTGGACTAGCTTGCCCTCGCTATTTTAATTAATAAAACAACATTTGAAATCATAAAGGCAAGTTCCTTTTCCCTCCTAGCACGTCCATCTCTCTCTCTCTCTCTCTTACACAACTTTCTAGTGGAGCAAACTGGCTGACGTAAATGTAAAAGTGGAAGAAACAAACGGAAAAGGGATGATGCATATAACTATAAAGGAACTTAAAAGCCAAAAGGTAGAAAAGGCAGGCGGCTAGCGATGCACTCCACTCCACTTGGCAGTAACATTACTTAGTTGTTATTAATTTATTTCTTGATTTATCCCGCGGCACCTATACATCCACATGTACACATTTACAGAGTGAAAAGTGAAAGTTAATGACAAGCAAAGAGAAGGTGGGCTGCATCTCAGATCTCTGGCCCTTTTTTATTACTCCGTGTGTGGCTCTCTCTCTCTCACTCACAGATATAACTTCACTCTGGGGTCGTTCCATTGCTTTTGCAAAAGAAGCAGAAAACAAGAGCCCCAATGTAGATGGCTAATGCATCCGTCTCGTGAGGAGAAGGCGGCTGAAGCAGTGGAAATAAGGCCACAGTATGGATCCTCTCGTCATCATTTCATTTCTCTTGGGGGAAAGAACAACGACTTTCTTGCGCTTCTCATATTTCCTCGCTGTAGGCAGACAAATTAATTCCACAAAATATTAAGTATTAAACATGAAGAGTGCTGGAGTGGTGGTGGTGGTTGGCGGAACAGAAATGTACTTTTCGTACACATGACCAAGCTGCTGGGCGAGGAGTGAACATCTCATTTGGGAGAAAACAAGAGAGAAATGTGTACCGGCTCTTGTTCCTTTTGTAAAATGGAATAATAATGCTACTTAAATTGTACCTCTTTTCTCTCTCTCTCTCCTTTTATTCCATTTTCCTGTATTGATGCTCTCTCACTCTCTCTTCTCTTAAGACTTTTCACTGGCAGGAGTTTTTTTTTCTGATAATAACATCAAAACAGGGAGAGCTGGATAATTATGCCTGGATCATGTCTCAACTGAATGAACTCACTCAACTCTTTCATTTTCTTGTATTCATTTGATTCTGAATAAAACAATGATACAAGACTTTCCCTCCTCAACTCACGGCACGACCGTCATCCAAATTTCATAAACCTTGACTTTACTTTAAAGAAGGAACAAAGAAAGTCATTGCTTGACACAGGTTTGTGCTTTCTGAGAGGATTCCTAAGAAATTTCTGATTTAGGTTTTGCTCTTGTGTTTCCCATTAAATTTAGGGAGGGAGAAGGATAAAACGAAAAAGGTAGAAAATGATCCTAAATTAAGTAGTTTTGAAAAAAGTGAGAGTCGTAAAGGGAGCGACATAAAATTAAATGAAAGAAAAAAGTAGCACATTTGTTTGTGTACTTTGTGCGAGTGTAATTAGAGGAAAAGCATAGGATATATGAATTAGGGAACCTCGTTTAAATAAATTTCACGCTTGGCTCCTTGTGGCTTCTTAGTATTTAAGAAATGCTAAAGAAGCCATTTACTAAAGACCTGAATGCATCCTCACTTGTAACCGTTTAGATTACGGTTTTACAAAAAATTCCACCTATTAGATCCTCCATGATCAAAAGGGTAATAAAAAAGGGGGAAAGGATGAGCTAGTTTTACCTTTCTACAAATGCTACCTTTTCCTCCCTAAAAACACAGAGAGAGTTATTACATTATGGTGAATACTCCTTCTCTAAAATTGAGGATTGAGAGAAGAAGGGAAAAACTTTCATTTGAGGGAAGCATAATATTATCCAACTAATTTTTTCTCTCCTTCCTTCTCTCCATCCAGCTCTCTTTGAAAACTTTTCAATTCTACTGAGGGATCGAAAGAGTCTAGTTTCACAGAATGGTAATATAGCATTGATAAAGGTGGGATGGGAGAGAAGTCATAATGTGAAACAAAAATCATCATCAGTTAGAAAAAGTTGGTAAATATATAGCATCTCCCCAGTAAAAGATTGAATCAACTTGCGTACACTAATGCATGTAAAACATGGTAACTTAATTGGAAATGGAAACAATATCAGCCACGGGACATGTAATAAATGAACACTGCTCCATTACATAAGATCTCTTGTTATGATACCCCTCTCTCGTCTACATCTGCTTCACTTAATGGGTTAAATGTGATTTTGAGAATTGGAGACTCTTCCGAGCCTGGGTGCGTTACTGTCCCGGTTTGTGGATGCGAAAAGGGTTGTGTTCATTGATGATGTGGAGCTTACAATGTGTGCTCCGTCATCATTGAGAGTGCAATAATTTAATAGAGTTTTTCTTATGAACATTAGTCCTGTACGGAATTTATATTCCAGGCTGGGTTTTTTGGACCTTGAGCTTATTTTTGGTAAAGGAAAAAGGAGTGACATTGGCGAAACTCAGTTATGTTGAGGGAATAATGTGTGGCATATTTTACGAAAATGCTGTATAGTGAATTATGGAAAAATTATGAATTTTTTGCTTTGCGAACAATTCCCTTGTTGAAGGGTGATGATGGACTATGGTAAAATAGACTGGAGGAAAGGAAACTCATTTAAATTGCTAGATGTGTAATTTTCAGTCTGGTACGACAAAGCTGGAGTGATAAGATGTCTGTGTTTGATAGTGAAACTAGTAAAGAAACATTTGGCTCCAGCTGGTTCCATAAAATTCCTCATAAAAAACTTTCCAATTCTTATACATAAAATCAGAGTAGCTCATTGTGAGTTTCAATTTTCAACGCTAATTTTACAACTTGTTACTTGTTGGCCAAAGTGGGGTTAAGATTCATGAAGTAAATAGCCATTTAAAGGTATTTTTCTTTCAAGGGCAACAGTCCGTGTCAAATTACACCAAGAAGGAGTACAATTCCACTCAATTTAATAGTAGCACTGTGGAAAGTGGGTTTGAGCTGGCATATACTGGTTTATTGACAGGTAGACATGTTATGTGCAAACTGGAATGAAATCAGTAGGCATAAAGCTTTTGCTAAATTTTGGCATGATGACGTAGCCATAAAATAGCAGGTTAGCAGACACGGGAAAACAATTTTAATATAGCTTCGTTGCCGAGGGATGAAGTAAGGAGTATTTCTACAGATTTATTCTCTTTGCCCTTGTTCGTTTCCGTTAATTATTGAAGGTAATGTATTTTACTACGAGGAGTATATCATCATCGGCAAGTGAAATAGGAAGCTTTAGTTTTCATGTATTTGTTTTGATAATGATAATGCGGATAGGAAAGTAGTGATGTTAATGATAAAGATTTTTCCATCCATTTCTTCTTTATGATGCCTTGGAACGTGGGATAAGGTTGATTTGATCAAATGACTTATATTTATGATTCCGATAAGAAAGTATCAACAGCCTTTCATCCGTTTACACATCTCAACTTGTGAATATTTACACATTTCCGACATGTTTTTCAAGCAATAAGGAATGGAAAAGGAAGTGTTTTTTCTCGCTCTCTTTAATAGTTTTATATACAATGGATTATGTTTCTACTCCATTACTCCTTCCCCATTCCCTTCAAAGACAGCCGCCAATAATTAGAAAGCTGTAGAGCTATGAATACAAGACAGGATAAAATAAAAAGGAAGAAAAATAGTACGAGGAAGGAGCATCAACGAAAATTGGATTGATGGGTATGATTCGCCCATGTGAATATTGTAAACATCGGTAGATCTCTTTGGTACATTAGAAAAATCAGACAAATATAACCAACTATAAGAAACTTAGTACAACTCCGAAAATACTACGCATCTGGCTCGACCTTTACTTGTTCTGGTGTGTCACCGATGTTCATAATGTAGCCTTGCCTTGGAAAAAGGATTTGATGCAGGAAAATCGAATCCAACCAGTTGTTCAGTATGTGAACAGAAAGTCATGCGAGAAAGAAGGAAAAAAATTAGCCCATCGTAAAAACACAATTTTACCGTTGTCAATTCCATTACGCGTAGAGGAGGAAACTTGATAAAATATTTCTAGTTAAAGGGGAGCCACATGGAAAAATAGATATTCGGAAAGTTTGTAACCGAATGCGTATTTACAATCTCCAATTTCATCATACAAGCTACCCCATCCCGCCACAGAAAGAAAAGCGTGAAAGATAATAAGCCAAGAGTCAACGACCAAGCGTATGCTTGATGATGACGGTTAACAAAATGTCTCACTTTTGTGTGTCCTTTATACCTGCCTCACTGCCGGCTCCTCTTCTGTTGACAATGAACATTTTCCCAGTTTCGTCTTGGACCATTTCAAGCAAGCTCTAGAAACATCAAAGTTCAAAAGCACAATGAAACACACCAAGATGGATGGATGGATGATGACAACAAGGCTGATCGAAAGTGAAGGGTGTAGACGAGTGAATGTATGCACACATGCATGCATGCACGTGAATGCATCTACCCTACTCCAACTTTATCATCATCAAAAGTCGCTTCTCCTCTTGGCTCCACTCATTGATTTTTTTTAAATGCACACTTTACTCTTCTTCTTCTTCCTTGACTAGAGCAAGCAATGTCTTTTCCTGACATGATTGACCTAGACATAGTATGCACGCAGAGGGTAATGGAGGAGACAGCAAAGTCATGTGGCAGGCTGGAGTAAACTTGATGAAGGAAAGGTGTGCGGGAGAGTTTTCGGTGGTGCACTACCAACATCAAAACCCTCATGCACTTTTTTCCACTCTTCTAAATCCGTGTTATATTTCCCATTTTTAGCCCACAATTCTCTCAATATTACTCCCATTTGGGTGAGCAGAGCACACTGGCATAATTTGAGGATGTACTTGTTTTGTTTTTTATTGTGAGGAGCTCATCTCATTTGTAAAAAGTATGTTTTCTTTTCCGATATCTGCCTCAACACAAAAGAGAGAATCAAATCGAACGAAAGACCTTTTATTTCTTCACAACCGATTATTTCCCTTTCAAGGGGGAAAACAAAAGAGAGAAAATGGAAATGGTTGTTTGATGCGGTAGCAACAGTCAACCAACTTTTAAAAAAAACTGTTATTGTCTCGGTGTGTGCAAGTGCACTCGAGAACACACACAGACATGCACCACACACTCAGTCAGTCAAGCAGAGAGAACAACAAGTGGAAAACGGTGTGGAAAGGAAGGGAGAGCGGAATAGTGTTGATGTTCTATTTGTTCAAAATGCATAAAACAAGGGAAAAGAACTCTCATCATTGTATTCCTCTCTCTTCCAAAGTCAACCTTCAAATCAACTCAACTGATTGTCAATCAAGTGAAGCGGCTCCTCCGATCATATAAACTGACTCTTTTAAAAAATAAATGCGTGAATAGATGTGTGTGTATACAAATGTGCTTCACATATGTAACCATTTCATTTTTTTGTTTATGGGATACACGCGATAAATTTGGTGGAAGAATATGTATAAGAAAACATAAATGTATAAAAAAAAAACTTTTCGTCCCGTGATGATGACGAACTGCTGATTTAACTCAGTAGAGCCTCCGACTCCCCCTGAATCTCCCCCTTTTTACCATCATTTTTCACGGTACCTATCTTGCTCCTGTCGTTTGTTGCCACTGTGAAAAACGCTACTTTTACTCCCACCACCACCAGTCGCGTCCTCCTTCTACCGCGATCCCGAAAGTATATAAAGCATATAGGATTTTTATTCTAAAGCAGCGGGAGAAGATTAGCTTACATAATATTTTCATGTACTCCATTCTTTTATCTTCACTTACTCTTTCAGACCCTCTCTCTCTCTCTCTCTCTCACTCAACCACTGTTTAACCTGGGATGTTCGAGGGAGAAAAAGAGAGAGAGGAAGATGGAGAAACCTCAAGCTGGAGCTCAGAAAAAGTAGAGATAAGCATGACAAATTGCACCGTTTCATCTGCTCCTTGTCACTATTTATTTAGCATAATATTCCCCATCTAATAACAATAACATGACAGGATTCTTTTTTCACTTGAAAGCGTCCTCAAAACAAATGTTGGAATTGGCTAGAAAAAGTGTTTTCCATCAGGATTGCAATTATTTTGAAAGAAAATTTGATTTTTTGAAAAGGAAATGAAGTTAAAAAACCCTCTGCATTCCCTCATTTCACGAACTTATACGCTTTTCACTGTTTTAATTTTTGTGTTTATTTGCAATTAGCCAAGTGTAAATATTCATATGTGTTGAAAATGCAATTTGGCATAGAAGACGGGAGGGTTGAACAAGAAGGTGAAAAAAATTCAACCATTGAAAAATGAGTTTGTCGTGAAGCCCATTTAAGCTCGTAAGAAGAAAAACCAGGGATAAAGAGGAAACAGTTTCAACTCATAGAGTATCATTACAGCATAGAAACAGTTACAAGGGGCAATTCAGCTTGTGAAAAAATTCAATCAAAAGCTGAGCGTTGTTATTTTCTCAAGATGCTATATTGTAAGCAATCGATGAGTAATTTGGTATTATCATGTAACAATCCACAATGAAATGCTGACCATGGCTGATTTCTTGATGATACTCATCATTTACTTTATTATCGAGTAGAGAAAATAATCTCTTTTGTGGTAATCTCTCACAGAGACGACAGACTGGGAAAAAAGAAGAGACGCATTAGATGTGTACGTGATTCTCCATTTTGATATTATGAAAACGCTTTTCCTCCATTTACCTCTCAGTCAGCGTCGTCGTTGTCAGAGAGGATGGTGTGAACAGACAGTGAGGAAGTAACAGAATTTTTAATTGAATTCGATTGACTTGCCTTGTGTAGCGTAGCAGGAGAAAGGATTGGTAATACCGCAATACGCTTTCCTGATCGACATGATCACATCACCATTTTATTCCATCGTCGTCGTCATCCTTGCCGCCGTGCTGTTTAATTCCTCGGTCCCCTGTTCTCTATTTCTTTCCAAATTTTTATACTACAAGCAAAATAACAATAGAAGAGTTCTGTCTTGTGGCGTCACTTAGCCAGACATTCTCATTCAATTTGTTTTCAACTGATGTCCTCTTTGATTTTTTCTCCTTCTTTTAATTCCTACAAATTTTCTAGGCGTAACGCAAACACGTACATAGTTAGTAATTTAAGAGGAGCAGTTAGAGGATAACTTTTTTTTTTTTGGAAATTCCAAGTTGTGCCTTCCAGTCTTACTGACACAATATATATATCATGTATCCCATCTGCTTTTCACCATTTATATGATGTAATCGTGAAAAACTCTCATTCTTCTTAGAATCCAAATTCTTCTCAAAGATGGAAAAAAGCATTCAACCGTTTTATCCTCCGTGTGTTGCTCTGATATAATTTCCACTTTCTGAGTGAAGACAGGATGAAAACTCAAAATGGGAAAATTCACATGATCGAAATGAAAATTTTATTTGTGTGAACAAAAATTGAGCTAGATGACAAGACTCCTTTATCAGGATGGATAGCCTCATAAGAAATACTTTTTGCCTTTTCTATATACGCTCACAAGAGAGTGGTCCACACACGTAGGGTATTGAATTATAAAGCAAGTCAAGTGGAAATTTGCATGTCATCAATAATGCATTGTCCGCATCCTCGTCGATGTCTTCGCCCACATCATCATCATGTTAAAAGAGAGAAACTGGTAGGGACAAGAAACTAGTGAGCAAAATGTTCAACTGCCTATAGTACTATTTGTATACATGTGTAACTATTGAGTAAGGAATGATCACGACAAGGATGAAAGTGGTGATGACGGGAGTGCTGTTGTGGCTGTCCATTTTTTTCATTCTTTCTCACTGTGAAGCCTTGTTTTTGATACTGGAATGAAAAGAAAAACCATAATAAGATATGGATGTAACGTGTGAATTTTAGCCGAAAAAGAAGCGAGGGTCTTGTGTGATAAATTATGGTATGTAGCTATTATTTCGTACAACCAGTTTATTGACAGAGGTGCAGTGTTTCATTGTAAGTGCATGTGAGATCCGCACTCACATGCACACTTGAAAAAATAAAACATGTACAATAAGTACGAAAAAACTATTTACAGCTACCTTGCGGTTACTGTGGACAAGTGAGCCACGTTATTAACTTTTGAAACACAGCAGAGGGCCAAGTTCCCGGAAAAATATACACTTTTGTTTGCTGTCTATAACTTCTGTCAAAATAGGGTATCATCATGGAAAAATGCAAAAAAATGATTTGTTGACTTGTTTTGTTATGTCATGCTTCCATGGAAAGCAGCTGCATCTTTTTTTGGCTTTGTTTCATCCACTATACGTGATAAATCACATTACCCCAAATTCATGTTGAAGAATAGGGACGCTTGGTCATGAAGACTTGTCTCGTTGAAGTTTCTCCAGCGTGGAAGAAAAACATGATATTAAAATTAAATGAAAGTGATATAGACTTGGACAGGAGACCATTGTGAGGAGCGCTAACTCAATTAGGAAAGGACAATGGTAGAGGAGGTGTGAGGAAGCAAGGACAACAGTATGCGTCTTTTCTCTCCCCTTCTTTGGTTTTCACTTCCCATTCCATTTCCATTACGTGGCAAGGATTCTTAACGAAACTAGTGTCATGTTACTGCCAAGCTGAAGTTATGATAAATTGTCCTTTACCAACGAGAGTAGCCCTAGGTTTGCTGTTTTTATCAGGGAATTGAATTAATGGAGACGAAAGTGGAGTCTTGGTTGGCTTAGGAAAACATGCGCATGTTATGATTATTATTTCTTTTTTCGAAAAGAAAGAACACACACCTTCCTTTTATATATCTTACATGCAAGGCAACTGTCTCGAAATATTTTATAAATCCAGTACAAATATTTTTTCCCTGGCCCTCCACCCAACTTCGTGATGGTGTCGTAATGATGATGATAATATTTGCTGTATTTCTTCCCTGTCCACATACCAAATCTTGTATACGAGAGTAGAATAAAGTGTCAAAGAAAGGAAATTCTTTTTTTAAAAAATGGAATCACATGATACCTCAGTTGTCACATTTGCTTCCATGTCACACGAGCAAAGTCATTTCCACCTCCTTTCACCTCCATTTCCTTTCATCCATCTATTATTTTCCTCCCTTTTTTTCTTGACCGCTCCATTTTTTCCTTCTGTGGGATTGAAAGGAAAATAAAAATGTAATCCGATGATGGCCTGGGTTCCTTTGTTGGCACAACTTCTCAGGTCATATTTTGCGGCTGTCTTTTTTTTTAAAAAATCTATCCACTCTATCACTTCCCATATGAATTCTAGTCAAGCCTAAGTTGTATGCATACAGAAAAAAATATGAATTGTGTCATGCTTTCTCTTTTTTTTCTTATCTCGGAGAAGAAGCAAAAATGAATCAGCTCAGGACATGTGGATGCACTGGGAGAAAACATAACTTTTTGTTTTCCTTTTTCCAAACAATATATAGTCTACAATACATCTTCTTCAGCTATATGCATAATATATATCCTGTTGACCAAAGCCAAGGGATTTGTGAAGCTCTATACTACCCAGTAGTTATAAGCTGCAGCTTTAGGAAAGAAAGAGATCCTCTAGCCAGAAGGTGATTGCAAGCATGCACACGATTACTATCCAAATATCTTGAATATTATGAAATCCTTACGTTAGTTCCGTTCCATACGGCACACTTCCCTCCGAGAGATTTCCACTTTGAAATGTGTATCCACATTATTCTCGCCTTTCTCATCCATATATCCAGGTCAGATTGGAGAGGATTGAGTAAAGTGAGTATATAAAAATATATATGTATATCATGAAAGTATTGTTGTACTTGAATTTTAATACTAAACTAGTAGCAGCTCTCCTTTTCCTTCTTGTGTGTATACACTTCCCCATCATCCATGTGTGTTTCTGGTGTGCTCTCTGAGGAAGGAGAAAAAGTGAATGAAAGCTGATAAATGACTGCCGGTTGGTGTAACACTCCACTGTTGGTTTTTTACAGTCCGGTCGGTCGTCCTTTTTCCGTATGGAAATCAGCTTTATTTATACTGATAAAATGATGTTTTCAGAGGGATCAAATAAAATTGGATAGAGTGACCTGGCAGAAAAGAAAAATACCCAGGCTGGCGCGACTGGTGCTGATGGTGATAGCTTTCCAACTTTTGAATGTTTTCCCTTGTACTTGCTTCATTTCCATTATCCATCGACCTACATGAGTAGGGAAAAACGCATGCAATGTCTGACTTTATACTTTTATCTGAGTATAATATTGGATAGAGAGTGTAGTAGATGAAAAATGGATTCTCAGAGAGTTGACACAAGCCAAATTGTTTTGCATTCCATTTATGATTTGAGTCAACTTGTGCTGTTTTTATGGAGAGAGAGAGAGAAAAGAGTCCCCTTCAAAAATGGGAAGTGTGTGTGTGTGTGCCGCAAGCATGCAAACACAACCTACTGCCTACTTGCATCTATCAACTCGAAAACTTTTCGGAGAATACATGATTTCAAAGTGCAGCGGAGCGGATAGTTTAAATCAGAAAAGTTACTTGATTCCATGCAAGAACACGGAACTGAATTATGGGCAAAAGATGATTGCAAACATATCCGTTTTCATCCCTTTTTGCGTTGAAAAACGAAATCTACATGGAACAAAACTGCATTTGTAGAGTTAACCTCAACATATATTCCAACAACTTTACCAGACTTTTTCCCTTGTTCTCCTATATATTGGCAAGAAAAGATGGTTTTCATAGATACATTTTAAAATGGGAGGATTGGGAATGAGGCTGACAACGGCTAAATAATAATATGTTGTGCTGAATTAAATGGCATCATAAATGACGCAGTAATTGTCCATCACGACAAAAAGCTGCAATGGTGTCCTCAAAGTTGAGCTATGACGAAAAGATAAATACTTTTATGTACTTGACTTTTCCTCACTCCTTACGACATCTTACAAACCTCAGCTTGTGTCTACGTCAGAGAGGAATATAATGACCAGACTAAAAAAAAGTATCATGCAATAGTTTTTGCACCGTTTACAAAGGAATGTTTTGAGGGTTGGAAGATGAATCAAGAGGTCCTCTCTCGAAGTCACTCACTCCAAAGTCAATAGTCCTTTTTTGAGAAGAAATGAATGTAAAACATATAAAGTGGTGAGCATTTTTGTGTAATGCATACATGATGATGTGTGATATATTTACTTATTAATGCATACGTGATCCCTAGTTACATTATAATATGGCATTTTTTGACTTGCCATGTCATGCATGATTCACTTGCATGCCTCAAGCACTGCAAACGAGTGTTCAGGGAAGCAGTAATAACCCGTTCGATATGTGGCCGTCTCCTTGTAAAGTATTGTTTACCACGAGGCTTAAGGCTTCCATGATGCAGAATATTTATTATAAAAATAATACCATCCAATTGGTCTCTCTCTCTCTCTCTCTGTGTGTATGATGAAGGTACAAAAAAAGGAAAGCAGATTGGCATGACTTTTTGTACTTTGAAGAAAAGTAAAAATCTATATAATATAAGTTTTTTTCTTTCGAGTACAAATAATAAAGCATGATAGAAAAAACTGTATTATCATCATCAACCTCTTTTTTTACCTTCCTTCTGAAGTCTTTAAAGGAGTTTTATCGAAGTATGAAGACAGACATACGACATGTTTTTCAGTAATGTTCACGGGCAACAAAACAATTGTGAATTAGTGGTAATAATAGTAATCAAGGTTTTATGTATGTGGCGAGCATACGTTTGTGAATTATAATTTGACTATGAGCCCGAAAATCATATGCATATCTGTGTGGTAAAACAACTGTAGAGCTCTCTATAGATCATTATTAGTTACTGAGGTGTTCTAGTATATCGTTTACCCACCTGGTAAATGTGTTCGTGTATCCAATAATTTTTTCTAGCCATTTCAGGTAAAAGCCTAATTCTAATGGTAGTTACACGCATACATTTCATTTTATTGCTGAGAGCAAGTGAGAAGTAGAAATTGTAGTTTTGCATAAGAAATATATGCATGACAGTCTTTTGACTTGGTACAAAAAAAGAGGATCTATATGAATACCTTATTTCTTCTTTTCATCCCTTTCGTGGGGATCTCGTGTGAGGCAGGAGGCGAAACTATAGACTCTGTGCAATATGGCAACATGAGGGCAACTTGCAAATTTTGTTGGTAAATATTCAGGTTGAAAATAAAGTAGAGACATTCAAGAAGCTGAGGAATACAAGCAAAGGATACTATTAGTAGTAATAATGATGGAGTACGTGCTTTAAATGAATGTGGTCAGGGGAGATGTATGCGTGTAATATGGAATAAGTTGGTTTGGTTGGTTGTCCAACAACCTGTCACTCACTCACTCACACAACGCCATCATATCCGCTACAACTACCCATTATTATTATGATCATCATCCATATCAAATCCTCTAGCGGGCCAGTGGATCTTAAACCCTTTTGACTTGCCTCTCCCTCTCGCTCTCTCTTCTCTGTGCTCTGTATAGTATCCAGAGTGTGGATCTCGGTCGAGGGAAAGAGAACTGGCAGAGTTACATAAATGGAGAGAAATACATATCCATACGTCGACGTCCACCACGGACACCACAACGAGCGCCACAAAGTCCTATTAATATGCATCCCACGCTAGCAGAAAACCAATAAACTACGCTACCGACAACAATACCATTATTCCATATGTGTTTTGCCATAATAATACCATACTCTTATGTTTTGACTCTCAACTCATCATCCGAAATTCCACAAGTCACCGCAGAATACCATTATGGGGTAATCTCCCATCGAAATCTCATTCCCTTCCTTGAGATGATGATCACTTTGAAACTGTAATAATAACTTTGCGAGAGCGTTTTCTAATGTATTTGTGTTCATATGAGATTAAGAAGGAGGAAAGAGGGGGCGATAAGTTTCCACTCTGGGATCTAGCCTTGCATGCATCATAATACCTATGTTCACTAGCCATATTAAGCAATGCCTTGACTGGTTTTCCCCTTCCACAGTGGCATATATTGCAGTTCGTGATATTGCAAAGTGGTTGATGTCTCCACAGGTGTTGCTCACAGGTCGAAAAAAGCAGTACAAAGCTACATTGTGATACAAAGAGTTAAATTGTGATACAGTGTTGTTTCTCTCCATCTCTCTCTCTTTCGAGGGGCACGGCTCATCCGTCTCAACCAACCATTTTCCTTCTCTCCTTTTCAATTCTTTCGTTTTCCACTTTGTCTCAGAAAACACAGTTTGAGATCCTACCCAGTGGCCAGTGGCGAAGGTGGACATGACAAGGAAAGGCAGACGTCGGCGATGATTATTTGGTGGTGGTGCATGGGAAATTGTCGCCTTTGGCAACAACTGGCCTGCTTATCATCACATTTCACAGCCACTGCACCAAACGTCCTGTTGCGCGTCTTCACTCTCCAAAATATATGCATGATATAAACAAAATAAATGGCAACTTTCTTTGCATGGCATGACTCGTCCTTTCCTTTTAGTCGCCAGTATGGCAAAAGATGAACATCACATAACCAAATACATCTCCATCCAGTCTTCATCCATCCATCATGAACATGCTCACCGTCATCATTGATTCATCATATTCATTCCTTTTGGCTAAACACTCGGCATTTATTTTATACATCTACCTGTATGCATGCTACCAAAGTGGCGAAATGCATTCAAATGGCATCATATATATAATAATAATAATAATAAAAGGAGGAAAAAAACTTACGTTTTTCCCTTTTTTTCTTGTATTCTCGAAGAATTGTAATTTTCTTTGGGATTTATGCATGCATTAAAAAATCAAATGGAATGTTTTAATGGATCCCTTCTCGTCGAGTCCCACAATAGCAAGAGGACTCGTCCCAACTTGCCAAATTGCTTTTCTCTACTGATGATGAAAATAATGATGTGATATAGCCAGCCACTCAAGATCATATAGCTTTATCCCCTTTGTCGTCCATTCCACTCTGCATGGCGATGACCTTGGAAAAGAAGACAATGAAACATATCCATCCACTTTTGTGAGAAAAGACACAACACAAAAATTTCATCCACTGTGTGTGGAGTGGAGCATGCATACAATAATCTGCATTAGCTCGTCTTGGATGCGACTCCCTATCAATTCTAATATAATGCTGGACTCGTGAACGAGCTATTGTAAATTTTGCCGAGAATCTTTCTGATTGGCTCTCTTGATGCAAACAAAGAAGACAGCAAGTTGAGAGAACATGTTTCTCCGTCTTCTTCTTCTAAATCTTATTATCTGTAATGATTCACTCGGCTTTCAATCTTCCCCTGTGTGTATTGTCATCTTGGCAAAGTGTCCGGTGGTAGTGGTGATATCCAATCATGACGACATATATTGCCAGTTTTATAGGATTAGATTGATCTGTTCGATTGGCTATCTCTGTTTCAACTCTCAGTCGGCATTCTCATCAACTGCTCACAGATAAAATGCTGCAGGCAAAAGGATCACCTCCTCTTTCTGGTTTACATATAAAGGCAGTCTTATACACTTGATGATTTTGGATTGAAAACATTTATGCAAGTTTAGATTCACGTAACATTACATGCATCCTGATGAGCAAACATTTATTGACGAGGTGAGCGAGTGCGCATTTTTTTATATTACGATAATCGAGAAAAGGCCGACTTAGCACACCCTTTCTTCATTGTCTAATTTTGTGAGAGGGACGATGGCTGCATTTTCTGTCACTCTTTTCTACCCTTTTCAATAAAGGTAATTATTGACAAATGAAAAAAAAAACAATTTCCCTGTCTTGGAAACCCTCATGAAATGTAAATGTAGGTTATGATTTGGACATAAATGTGTATCCATTGCTAACACTGTTGTATTTATTTTTTTTACAAAAGTCAACGTTACAAGAGGAAATCCTCTCAGAATGGATTTTTTCTCTACGTGGTATTACCAGTTCAAAGGTTTTTCTTGTGAATATCACTGAAATAATAGAGAGTACCTAGAATGGGGAGGAAAAACACAAAAATTTGCATTTCAAGAGAAAATCCCATTAAAATAAGTCGAAACGACCACCCCGTACCTCCTGATGAGTGGTGGGGATGATCTATGCTCAATTTTTTATTATTATCTGTGAGAAGGAAACACATTTGTAATTTCTGGTAACCTTTTAAAACTCAAACTGCGAACAATTACAGTCATTGAGTAGTAAACGCTCATATTTTTTTGCAAGTGAGTAAATTTATTTGTTCCAGGGTGCTCCTCCGTCCATTTATTTTCTCACAATGCAATGCTCAGAATTAGTAAGATTACTACCTGTTTGGAAAAGGATTTTTTATGGTTGGGTCGTGGAGAGAAATAATAGATTGATTGTAATGACTACACAGTAGTTTATTAGAATCAGGAGACCGGTACTCGGTTCACGTACGAAAGAAGAAGAAAACCCCTCTTGTGAACAAAGATGAGGGAGCTCACACACACACACTCAGAAATACAGAGTTGTGTATCATAAAGCAATTTGAAATGGGGGACACTCATTTAGTGGGTGGATGCAAAGTGTCACTGGCTGATTTGTGGGTGATTGGTCTAGTGGTAAATAAGAGAAAAAAGGGGGTGTATAAACACGTAAATTAGTTTCTGGGATTACAGATGTACACATCCAACACACATATATACATATATTTTCCTTTTCTCGCTTAATTCACCTGTGATTGTAACTTTTTGGGCAGTTTTCTCTGATGGGATAATAATGGATGGACGGAGGAAGGCTGTGAGAGAAGGTTATGATTCCATTGTATTTTAACCACCTAGTTCTCCCTTGCTCATTTGCTCACCATCCTTGTTCCCTATTAGTAAGGCTTGCTCTTGGAAACGAAAGTTGTTCTCGCATCGCTCTATTGTGTTATCGTTCAGTTATTGTGATTACTGGTGTTGAACAAGAACAATGGGCACACGAGAAGTGGTGGTCGAACCATCATATTATCAACGTGAGCATTCTTCCTTTTTTTCCTTCTTCTTCTTCTCTTCATCTCAAAGCCATGATTTAAGTTGAAATGAAAAGCTTAAGGTTAACTCGAGAAAGAGAGAGAGAGAAGTGGGTTTTTTTCAGAGTTGACTTTGTTAAACTTCTTACTTAACTTTGAGCTATTTGTTGGAGTGGGAATGAAAAGGAGGCAGGTACGCCGTTTTGTGAAACATATCATCAAGGTAGTGAAAAAATTTCAGCTCTTCATGAATGATTACAGTAATTTTCGATTAGACTCGAAGAATGGATCTGCCTGCGAACCTGCCCTTCTTTTAAAGGCGGATCAAACACAGAAAAAATAATAACACTCACTCACCGAGTCTTGAGAATGAAGCCAATTGTAATCTATATACTCATTTGTTTATCCCTAATATATATGTATACATCACAAATAATACTAACCACTTATTTTTTCACTTATTACACGGAAAGTAGTATTATTGCAGTTTATATTCATTTACCGGGACAACCTATTCTTGGCTAATCGTTCCGCTCACTTTGGGAAGCAATTGGGAAGGACTCTTTGCTTCAAAAATATCCCCTTGTAAAACAAATTTCCATTTTACTGATTAAAATTTCCCTTAAAAAGACCGTTCCCAGTTGCACATGGATAAAAACTGGCAAATATATAAGCAAAACTGATTTCATGCAGGATTTATCGGAATAATCGTAGTAATGGCTACATGATCTATAAATGTACTACCTCTTGTTTCAACGACTACCTTCACCTCATACCCCTACCGTATTTTGTAACCCAATGTGTGCAGATTTACTCTAGGATTTTATTTTCGTCTTTTATCCAATAGGTAAAAAATTATGAGCTCCTTTGCCCACGTATAAATGTATAATAACTACTAGGGTAAAGGGGGAAACAGAGGAAAAGAGGAAAACGTGAGCTCTTCCATATTGCCTGTCAGCTCCATCACATTGTTCAAGTTCTGTGGTCAAATCAGTTCTCACAACCTGCATCCTTTTACCCGTCGTCGTAATCATTTTCATCGTTTCAACTATCCAACCATTTATCTCACTTATCGATGATATTAGTATTCATTCATTGTAGCTCAAAAGAAGTTGCTCAACCCTGTATCCATCCATAAGGGCAGTTGTGAGTTCCTTTCGAATCAAAAAGGATGAAACTCTCTAGGAAAGCAAAGTAAAGAGAAGGAAGGGAAAAAACCGAGTTAAAAGAATGAGAGCTAGGAGAACTCATATTTTTGAATAATCCTTCAAATTGCTAATAACTCTAATTATTTCCAAAGAGCGAGCCAAAAAAACTAAATTTCATCTTGGAAAAAGGGGAAATAATAATGATAATAGTAATAGTTTTAGTAGTAGTAATGATAATAACAATCATGATAATATGAGGACTATGATGTTGATGTTGTTGTTTGATGATGATCATCATTGGAATGAAACATGATTATTATTGCCTGATGGGGGATTGCCTTTTTGTTTCATTGTGTTTTGATCTCTTGCTCTCTCTCCATGATATATATTTATTACACTCTATTCCAGACAAGTCTTCTCTTTACGCACACACACACACACAAGAAGTATAACAGGATTAAAAGCTGAGAGGCTTTTGAATGAGCCTCCAAGAAACATTTATGTATCGTTTTTCTATCATTCTGATAGCGAGTCTCGATTCGATCATCATCATCATTCACTCAAACCCAATTCCACTTGCGTCAACAAATTTATTGCATACTCGGAGCCTCTCACTTATCTTCTACTCCTTATTCTTGTTCCTTTCTTCTTCGTCGGCTAGCTTGCCTATCAATACTCACTTGAAAGGGTGCTTGTGTTTGTGAGTGTGCACTTGCCAATTCTCGATTTGTGTGAGCATTATTTTTCATTTTTTTTCAACTTCGAGACAAACATCTTTTTCTTACTTATATGGTCCTCCTTCTCACTCTCAAAGGTAATCATTCACCTTTCCTCAATAAAGGTTTAATTTGAAAGGAGCAGTTTACTTGTGAAGCTTGTCTTCACTCATTTTCATTCACATTCCATTCTCCTCTTTTGAAGGTTCCGGTCGCATTTTTTATATTCCAGCTAATTTCTCTGTAATTTCTTGTAGAATTCCTATGGGAAATTTTCTGGGGAAATAATAAGTTCCAATTTTACATTTTTTTTTGTATATAACTTGGAGGGACATCATCAACTCATTCATCAAGTCTATTGAGATGTTTTAAATGTATGTTTTCTTGTTCGAGGGAAAATGGTGGTGGCTTCTTTGAGTTTAATGTATTTTATTACGCAACTCATATGAGTAGAAAAGGAATTGATGATTACTTATAAAATCCCGTTCATTAACCTGTACATTTTTGCTCGATTAATTGAGTCGAAATATTTATAAAGAACAGTGCAACCTCCTCTCATACATTTTATACCGTGTTTTTTTTCATCTGACTTTCAAACTGCACAAAAATGTTTGTCCCACTTTACCACCTTGAAATAGCTTATCCCACATAATGCATGAGCGGACAGAATCCATTCTTGTCGTTGTATATTTAAATACAATCCATATCTTTCACTCCTTCTCTGACTAGTGAATTTGTTGTGTTGTGTGTAGAGAGATGCAAATCTCTGTATATGATTATGAAGAAGAAGAAAAAATCCTTGTGGCAGAAAATGAGTAAAAGGATTAAAAAGATAACAGAGTCAAAGATGATGGCGGAGTTGGAAGATAATGAATACAGGATATGAATAAGCAGGCAATCAACATTGCCGAAAAGTCGTATAGTTTCAAAGTTGTGATGGCATAGTGAAACAACCAGAGATAGAGAAATGCCAGAGCACAATTTTTACCACACTCAGCGAGACAGAGAGTGGCTTTATAAAAAGGTAACGAGGAATATAAAAAAGATGAAGAAAAAAAACACTCACACACACACAAAGTTACAGAGATGAGGGAGCGTGAGGACAACAAGACAAAATCTAAGATGATGATGATGATGACTGCTTTTCTACCGCACTTATTTTGCATGCATCAATTGCTCCTTCTTGTTCTTGTTTAGGTATGCATAAGCTTGTTAACTTTATAGTCATATTTACTTGGATGACTGAATGTTATTACAAATGGAAAATGGCTATTTGTGATGCTTCATTTCTTGTGCATAATGTAATGCATATATTTTTAAAATGTAAGTGAGCTCCTCCTCGTAATCTTTTCTTTGGGGTTGTTTCAACTGATATTTACGGGTTTCCCCTATATTGTATCTTTTTTTCTTCAGCTTATTGCTTTTTTCTTCTTCGTTTGACTTGATTCGTAACTGTATACAATACACATTGTTTTGTTGGGACCTTTTTTTGATGTTGCAAAAACTTTGTAATTTTTTCAAGGGAGTTCCTCTCTCAAGACTTTTTATG
>JAHZNA010004112.1:0-16026 GCA_027743935.1 Sinodicranocentrus sp. ZH6
AAACTTTATTACTCATCATTTCGTTTTAAACGAACCATCATCAGGTGAGGTGGTGTGGTAGAATACGTAAAAAAATAGTAAAATTAACGATTCGGAAAAATAACACCAATTAAAGCGGAAAATCATTAAAATACGAATCTTTCGCGAAAATATATGTACGTCAGCGTTCTATGCACAATCTGCAGTTAAATGCATTGACCTAAACATAAAGCCAAAAAGCACAAGTTCTTTTAACCGACCGACGATAGAAAATCATTTCTCTGTAAAGTCATCCACCGTTCAACACAAAATTAACAGAACTTATGAAATTAATGCAAATCAACGTTTTTTCCGTATGTTCCTACATTTTACACTTGAAATGCTATACCCCCCCTAACCTTTTACCTCCAAAGAGTTGGCAGGGATGAACATTCAAAACTATTATAATTTATACATAAAAATCTCAGGTTTCTCCCCTAATTAAAAGTTCACTGAATTCACAAGAGGAAGCATTTCAAATGCAAACAACTATACCTACTAATTTTATTTTGTAATGTGGTTCATCACAGCTAAAATATATATGCTAAATGAAATAACAAGTTCACTTTAGCCATTTTTCTTCTTCTCCCATCCATCTCTCTCTCTCTCTTCTCTCTCTCTCGACAAAAGACATACAAACGAAACCTGTTTCAGAAAGTGCAATTATTGCACCAGGAGAGGACAATACGTCAAGCACTATGAAATATTCTCAGTTGGATAGCTTGACTGATATGAGGACTGATTGTAAAACATACTAAAATGTATGATATCATGTATCATCAATTAAGCTGCACTTTGATGTGTGTGCATTATCACAAAATGAATCACATTTTCAAGAGGCTCTCCATCATCTTCCCATCTTTCAACAATGAAACGCGGTGAGATTTCAAGTACTGAAGGAGATGTACGATAGCTCCCACTTTTTTATTGATTTTATCACTCTTTTGATTACTGCCAAGGTCAATACTACTACTTCAAAAAAAGATGTCGAAATGATGAAGACAAATGGGAATTGTAACAGTGAGTTGACTCAGAGAAACACAATATTTTTGACATGAGAGCAACAATGAATGCAACTCTCCAACTGTATCATCATCTCATCTCCCTCTTATTTTGGAGTCAAATCCCTAATCATCATAAATCAACCCATCACCATAATATCTAACTGTGCACTCCATTTTCCATCCCTCTCTCGACTCGAATCACTGAACGGAATAAATCAACAAGGCAAGGTGGTGTGCAACAACACAGCTGCACAGCAAAAAATCACAATGTAACAGCAGACCCGCACCGACTGTCATATAAATATATAATTTTCTAGTTTCAAAAATGGTAACAGCCAAGTCGGCTACGAGCAACAATGGTGAAAATGTTGTACGTTGCCTGCCTCAAATTCCACATTAACTTATAAATGGGTGGATTTACATGATTTAACCATCTAATTAGTGGTCACACACACGCACACAAGAGCTATATACAATTTATACCAACTCAGTTGACGAGTTTTCCTGACACGAATGACAAGCTACAAGCTACGACGACAATAATGATCGTCAAAGAGAAAAATAAAAAACTTTTCTCATCCAATGTCTCAAAGGCAATAGTTTTATGTAAGTTATAGTTTCTTTTTTAACGCAACAATGGTCAATAAAATGTGTCCATTAATGGAAAAATGAAACTACCTTAATGGCAATGTAATCATAGCATAAAATTGTCGTTTATTTACTAACTAGTGTGTATAAAAGATTTTTTCACTTTGAAATTTATGATGACGCTTCGTTTGAACTAATATAGATGTGTTGGTGCTAGCTCCTTTTTTCAGTCGCAGTTTATTTTTCAAACGAGTGAAACAATGTCGCCGCTTTTGTTGAGAAAACAAGGCGAATAATAAAATTAATATGTATAAAACACACTATATTGAGTGCTTGCGTATCAGATGACCTCAAAATACTCTTGTTGTTGGTGCGTACGCGTAAGAACACTTTATCATTATTTTTTGAGATGTTGCCAAATTATGCTGGAAGTATTCAAATGATGTAAAGAAAAAAGGATACACATTAAATTCAGAAAACGAGAAAAAAAGAGATTTGAATAAAATAAAAATATATCATAGCCTCGGACGGAGTGGTGGTGTTGGTGCCACAGAAAAGATAAAGGAATGTAGCTTGTGACATTGTTGTTGATGGTGATGTCTAGTAGATAATATTAAAAGAGTAGACTAGTTTCGTTATATGGTAACACTAACGTTAAAAAGTGGAGTCATTATCCTTGAACCAGGAACGTACATATGAACAGAGGGTATATGATAAAAACTAAAAAAACAACCTTTTTAGCTTGTGTCCATGATTATGATGGGCAGGATTGCAAAATTCATAAAAATGCACCCTTAACATCACCACACGCAAAGATTCAAATGGTTACATGACCAAGACAGATTAAATGTTTGTTTCACCAATATAGTACCTAAACGCGATAAATATTCATATCATTATTATTTCGGAGGAGCCTTCCGTATTCTACTTTTAAACACCAGTGAGCAACCTCAATTGACTGAATATCTTTAACATAATCGGGATCCGAATAGAAGGACCATTTAGCTACTTTTACAAGGGTTAACCACAAATGCGTCTTGTTAACGCAGAAAATCGAAAGTTTGTCATTTCTACTGACAAAATTTGCGACTGACTTGGGATTATCATGTCGTTTACTCTTTACCAGTTTATAATGACCAATAAAGATAGTGCGAATGCCAAAAACGCCAGTGGTGAGATTTATCGCCTCAAGGCGCGGCCACTCTAAGCAACCTCATAACTTTTATCTCTCTCTCCCTTGAGAGCTGACCATCCGTGTCCCTTTCTCCTTCACGCATTTTACGCATCTCATACGCACAATAATCTCCTTTTACCTTGAGCTGCCCTCCTCATTCAAAGTTGTATCCTTTACAACGAGCTAACGAATTATATTCATCTAGCATTCAATTTCTTCACAATTCACGCATAATTTTGTGCGTCCACTCAATTACTTGTGTAATTGTGGTCTCTTTAATGGCTTCTGCTCTCTGTACGAACCCACCAACAGCAATGCCATAACCCAAGAAAACGAAACAGAACAAGACAAAATAGTAATTTCATTCAACTACACTGTAGTGAGTTGTTGCAGCTTAAATTACATTTTCTCTCTTTATCTCTCAAACGCATTCTCTCTCAGACTCTAAAGAGCTTCACCAATTCGAATTGAATTCATGTCCGCAGGCCACGTTGAAATCCTTTGCAAATATAAAAGGCAATAGAAATACAATGAAAAAGTGATTGATTGTGTATTATTCATGCTATTGCTCACTTCCATCATCTCCTCGTCCTCATACCATGCAAAAAGAAGAAATGAACGGCCAAGAACCCTGATCGACCGCTAGTTTAGCTTTGCCTGTGTAATAATGTGTGTGAGTGTGTGGCTTTCTGGCTTTAGCATATCTTTACACACGACCCAAAAGTGAAACACCAATGATGGATACATGGATTTGGATGGATGACAACAAGTGAAAAAAATTCTGCTTCATCATCACCACCACTATCACCGTGTTACAGGAGAACTATGAGGAGAGGGATTGATACAAAGTGCAAAAAAACGAGTACAAAAAGTCAAGTCAGAGAGAGACACACACACACACACTCACAGAGAACAATAACAAATATATTTTTTGGGAGCTGAGCTGAACTGAAACGACACGTGTATGATCCCCACTTTAATAATCATCATATGAGCGAGTAAACCAATAACAAAATAGTTTATCTTTATCTCGCTCAACTCACAAACTCTTAAAATGATGAGCTCATTTAGAAAAAACGTATCACATCTCACATTATGCACACATGTCAATATACCTATAAGAGCCTGAGATTTTGTTTTTCATTTGTACAGCTGTAGAAGGTGATATGAAAGTAGTATACAACTGTAGAAATAGTTTATTTTAAAAAATGCTTTACTTACCATGATTGCAATATAATTACGAAAATTGTACGGAAGTGGTCCATCTCCGCGCATGAGGAAATGATGAGTACGCAAAAATATCTCGAGATAGTCGGGATGGTAAGCCATGAGCTGGATGGTGTGGTCCACACGACCAGAGGACAAAAACGCTTCGGACAACAGCCTTGCCTGTATAAGAGAAAAGAAAACCAAATAAAAACTTGCACTTTTTCCTGAGATAATAAAAGCTTAAGCAATTTTAGCAATCAAAACGAAATTGTGGTCACTTTTTGCTGTATTGCGGCGTGAGTACGAAGGAAAGAGAGAACTGTACAAAGTACATAGAAAAAACGTTGATAAACCTCCTATCTAAAAATACACAAATGCAACTTGCTAATTTCAAGAGTGGCCTTCATGCACAAACTATTTTGTAAAACATACACTTTTCCTTTGTATTACTCTTTACCTAATTAAATTATCCTTTCCTGAAAAAAGCAATGGCTGTATCGTGCAGCAAATTCAAGAGTATTACATATTGACTATAGTGCACTTTCAATTAAACTGCATTCTACTCTAAATCAACACGCGCAATCAATGTATTTTTAAACAAATAAATCCACCAAAAAATATTCTCTATTGATTTCATTTTACTATTGAGCTCAATTCACTATTTCCAATATAATACAAACGCAGTCATACATCTATTAACCTGAATTGAACCAGTGTAAAATGCAAATGGACTAGAATGAATTGACTGTGCTGCATTTCATATTGCATTACAAGTGCCATAAATTCCCTTCCACTTTTACTTTCAGATGTGCAAGTAGCGGCTGGTGTCTTGTAAGAAAAGTATGTTTCCTTTTAATTGCTGCAGACGTCGCACCACACCATTGCTCATGTGAAGCTGTGCTCAAGACGCACACATAGTTCACACAGACAATAATGTACACATAAAAAGAGCAAGTACCCTCATGGTTTGTCGTTGTCCTCCCATCAAGCATGAAATGAATGCAAATCAGTTGATCATAAAAAAGGCATAGTTGCCTTCACTCAGGGAAGGAGTGCTTGGGTGCGTAAAAAGTGAAAACATTTTGCTAAACTGTTTACACATTATTAGACGAAAAACAACTACAAGTTTGATAAGAGTTGTTTGATATTTTTGCGTGATATGATATGATAGTAGAAACTCCTATGTAAAATCAATTGACATGGTTAGTTTTTCAAGAATGAGTTTTCAATTGTGAAATACACGCATATGTAATGTAAAAGAGGAGGATAGGATGTGCATGTGACAAAAATATGATTTGTTTATTGTCACAGTTTTTTCCTTCCATTGCATTGTTTGTGAGAGCTTCTAACACAAAAAAATATTTAATCTCCGCTCCACTAATCCCAATCTGTATAGCCAGTGCAACCCTGTCAAGTCATCATGTCATACTAGCACAGTTTATTTGGCTGAAATGCCTGAGTGTTGCAAACCAAGCGAAAACATGGGAGGAGAACATTGTAAAACAAAGTATATTTTTGTTTTTGTCATTAATTATTTAAGCAGAAATAGACACAAACTCTTTGTCAACTTCACGTATGAAGTAACAGTTCCAAACACAGATGCTAGTTTTCCTGGATAATTGTGAAATTCAAGAGAAAACTTATGCAACCTCTGGTTTGGTGAGACCGCAATAAAAACCAAACCTTGTTAGAGTTTTGCTTTTGTGTACAAATTTTTGAGCGACTAATTCTACGCGAAACCACTTTATATAAGCACGTGCTACGTGCTACAACAAATCATGTACATTTCTGGAATCTGGGTTCTCAAAGGAAAAAATGATGTCACGATGAGCTCAGCACACACACATTCAATCGGATCATGCACAATGTGACATTTAAACTACTCATTAAGAATATTTGACAAGGGTGATAAGATAACAAAGAACGTTTTATTGGAAAAAGGAAGCTCAAACTTCATTTCGCTCTCGATTTTCCTCCACTTGACTATAATATATGAATGAGGTGCCAAGCCAACAACTTCTCAAGTGTGTATTTCTGGAATCTGGAAGAGTCAATTGCACCAATACTTTTGCCAACTTTTAAATTGGCCTGGAACCAGAAAACAATCTACCTAAATAAATAACATGAATTTGTGATGCAAGCGAAAAAGAAATTCAATTTAGTTTTGCATTGCCGATATATTTTTAGTATCATAAAACAACAATGGCAAAATTTTCTTCTCATTTACATCTCAAAAGACGAAGTACATTTGGATCACTTCAAAACATTGTCATACTTTACAAATCACCATATGAATGATGAATTGGGGCCAATAATCTTCCCTACTAACGATACGGAGAAGGTTTCGGTGCACGGTAGAAAACGTGCACACAGAAGCAAACGTACACTCGATGCATAACTGATGGATCGCACCCAAGAGCAATGACATCGATATCAACAAACAATATCATTGGCTTTTGCATTTTAAATCATGTTATCATGCTGTGCATGATACACATGCACCAAATACTGAAATACAATGCCTATATGCTATTTCAGAATGGTTAATGGCATTTCAACGATTTTTTTTTCTCCGCTAAAACATATATCGAAGTAATAGGTACCTTGAGCAAAATGCCAGAGTAAACAACACATGACGCAGCTCAGAAATGCAGTTCAAGCTGCATTCATTTGGCATGATATGCATCGTCATATTTTTTTGTTAGGAGAGTGCCTGACTTTGAAAGGAATCGAAAGCAAAACAAGTGGAAAAGGGTCATATGGAATAATTTACTGAAATATCGCCATTTTCTCCCAAAAATACACCTGGCTTTGGCTCACCACTACCCCAGAGAGAAATGTGTCATGGGCTTTGCAAACGTGCAAGTCATTTGATTTTCGCATTCAGTATAAAAGCTGCTTGTTTACTCCATAACAATTGACTAACAAAGGGATAATGTGGTAACAATAGAAATTACGCACAAGCGTTTTGGATAATTTCTTCAATTTTTCGTCCTTCTCCACCAAGACCCTTTATAAAATTTACGCTCATAGAGCACACGTGTATGTGTGGCGTAGGCAAGAGGGTTACTGAAGAAAACAAATCTCAATACATTTTTTGAAGAAATCAACACAATTGGGTACGGTTGTTGAACATAAATCACAAAAAAATACTCAGGTGATTAGCCGGCCCAGAAAAGTTGCAAGCTTAGTTAAAAAGGATAAATTAAGTTCTTAATTGTAATTGCCATTCATAATAATATATACATACGACAAGCTATCTACTAATATGTATTTATGAAATGATTTTCTTCTCTCATATTCCATCTCCCTCACAGTTGTGTATGCTTCAAGACAAAATGACCAATTCGTCAATGCCGTTGTCAGCAGCCAACCGTCGTCATCTTACATACTTTACTTTTACGTCTACCACCCCACTCACCCTCCTCTTGATGAGCTCAAGTGTGTAATGGAAAATTTTCACAACTTTTTATAACACTCCTCGTACTACACTCATATTACACCAGTTCTTTTTACTCAACTAAGGAAGCTCTTTTTAGAGCAGGTTCACTTTTCTACATGACATGACCAAGTGTCATATAAAAACTGGGTCATCTTCTTATTGGCCATTGGATTGCCGACAAACTACAAGAAAGAGTCACCAACCACCTCCTCGTCCACTCCAGAAAAATATTATAAAAGGACAAATATAACAATAATTGATGCACTTTATCAATTATTACTCATTCCAATTCACATTTCCTATTCAACTCCATTTCTTCTTTCATGAAACATCCTTCACTGTAGCTCACAAGTCTTGTCCAGTTATCACCTCCTTCTGCAAAGCCAATTAAAAGCTCAATTTTTTTACTTCTCTATAAGGAATATATACAACGATGGTATCTCAAAAGAAGAGCGAATAATAAGAGAGACTATTTTTTTATCGGCTTCGTTAAGTCGGTCTGCACCGACCTAAAAAAGAAGCATTAGCCAAAGTCGTAAAATAAAGCATTTAACAAAAAGCCATATTACTCCCCATTCACTGCCTCTCCTCCAGACTCTCTCTGATGAGTTCCACAGTAGTTTTGTATTGATAAGAAAGAAAGATCTAAAAAGTCTCTTTATGAGTATGAATCTCACTGCAGCTGTGTACATATGTATACGCAATTGGAAACAAAGAGCTCCCTTGTTTAGCATTCATAACTTGAAAAACCATATAGCCATCAAGCACGACATATTTATACACATGTTCACTGTAAATATAGCAATAAACAAGGATATCACCGACAATCTCGTATGCATTTTCATGAAGCGTATACAAATTTCATGAAATAAACATACCTACAAGTAAACACACACGTACGACGTGCACAGTTTCATTCAGGCATACTCAATTGTATCCATTTGTTTTCAATTTTTTCCAAGAATTACAACGAATCCATGCATGTGCAGAAAACATTGAGTTGCTTGTTGCTTGCAATTTCGCTTCATTTTGTTGACCTTATCACACTAATCTTCCTGTAACACACGCGCTTATCAAAGAAAATCCTTGCGTTATCGTATTATACACAAAAGGTGAGTCACCATAAAATACAAAATTTGTAACAAGCATACGAGATAGTCCTATTAAAGGTCTACACAAACGTTTACTTTTAAAATGATTTAATGAACAAATGAGCGTGCACATGAATGTTCATGTTAAGCATTTAAGCTGATATCCCTATATCATCCTTCGTTAACTTCTTGTATTAAAAACTCAAGCTCAATAAAGTTTGACAACGAGACTGCCAGACTGTGACTATGTATCACAAGGATAACCTCAATCGATAAGCTTTTGTCTCTGAGAGAGAAGACAAAATATATATCCTCACACACAGCGTGCAAGCCACCACACACAAACTGTGAAGAAATAGATATATTGCACGCATGATGATATTCTCTGTTTTTCTCTGAGTGATTGTGTGGATATGGTAAATGCAATAATAATTATAGACAAAAAACCAATGACAATTTTCTATATCCCACGTTATGTATAAAGATAAGGGTAATAAAAGTCATTGAATCGAATCGTCGAAACAAGGAACATGAATAAACGCACAAGGAAAGCTGAGAGAGTTCTGATGTACACGAGGACACAAAAAATATATACACAGTTTGTGTGTGTGTAATGAAAAACGTTTAGATATTAGCTTCGCTTGCTTGGCAGTCGTTCTTCGGATTCACCATGCTTTATCAACTGATACAGTCTTCCTACTCGTGTGTGGCGTGGGTAATTCTGAGAGAAGAAAACTGTTCCTTGTTTACAGTTAAAATATTCATTTTAATTTTCTCCACCATCTACACATCTTTCCTCATTGGTGCTACTGGAGAAGAAGGAAGAGAAAAACAAAAAAGCGAAAAGTCTCGAAGAAGAGGAAAACTCGAGTATTTTTATGAGCACGACAATGATGTGACATTCACAGAGTTTTTACTTGCTTATATTGTATCAAAGCCTTATTTCATATAGGGCTTTGTGTTTGAGTTTGAGTTGCTCAATAAAAAATGCATGAGAACCTATTTACCTCTTAAATGGAATAGCCTGTCCAGTTGCTTGTAAAGTCTTTTGGCTCGGCTACTTTTCCAACAACAGAAAAGTACTGTTTTCTTTGTCCTTCTTAAGTTTGGATAATAATGAAATATGCATGGGGAAAATTGCTCGAGCTCAGCTCGCGTCCTTCTCAAATTTTTTTCTGCTTTTCCACCAACCTTCAAAGCAACAGCTGCAGTTATGAGAGAAAAACGTTAATTGAATTACATCCATTAGCAGAGCTGGTATTTTTCCAGAGGAGCTAAAACTCTAAAACTGGAAAGTGGTAGAATGAATTGGATAAAGTTTTTGATATCATCCTCAAAAGTTTTATTTTCCTAAAGAAATCAAATGAAGATGTATTTCGAAAAAAATCCTCGAATTTTTTTCCAGTACACCTGGAAAAAACCATACATTGCCAAACACTATAAAACGTTTTTATTCAGGAGAGATCAAACAACCGTAACATAAATTCCTCCCCTTTTCTCCAAGAAGACCAACAAGGAACTTGAAGGAACATCACATAATCCTCTTTTCTTTATAATTTGACTCCAGCTTAAAGACTGTAACAGGATAAAATACTTTTCTCGCATTTCCAGCATAGAAATGTATGTTTTGGAAACCATTAATAAATCCCTATTTATGTTATACAAAAATGGAAAACCAAGTTACTAATTTGTTTTTAGAAAATTCATTTAATTTTTTTCCCTTTTGCTTGGATCACAAGTGACTACAAGTATGGAAACTTGGCTTCCTTTTGAAAAAGAACTCTTAGAATATTAATTTAGCACGAAAATAAAATCAGAGGAGAAAATGAGGATGCTGATTTTTGCAAAAGTAAGCTGATGTACAAAGGAAGCTGTACCTCTTTTGAGCATTTTCTTCTTTTCCCCCTCAACTCCCATCACAATTTACATAATAATCATCATCATTACAAACCATAGAGTATAAAGGAAAGAGCTTACGTGTCTTTTGATTTCTCAAAGAAAAAAACTTTTTAGGTCAAGAGGAGCATAGGAACATTCCCTGTAAACCCTCTCTAATTAAATGAGCCAACGTGAAGTTGGTGAAGTCGTGATTCTCAAGAACAAAATTCCTTTTGACAAAGAACCATCTCCCATTAAAAAAGGTTTTATACGCGTTCGTAAATATATGGTAGTGACACTCCACGCAAAAATTTGGAACGGGATGGTGGTGAATGAATAGAAAACGGTAAATAGCAAGAACCATTGCAATCTTGACATTGAAGATGGGAAATGATAGCAGAGCAGTTTTTAATGAACCTTGTCTACATAAACGATCAAGATGGAGAGAGCGAGTTCATGACGGTCCATAAATATGACGATCATTACTATTCCACCTCTCACTCTCTTTGCGTCAAGGAAGGTGTACAGACTTCCTCATGCCATTATGTCGCCAAAGTGAAAAAGGGAAAACTCAAAATCAACGAAATTTTCTTCGACTGTCAAGCCATGCCCGTGTGTGATCACTACAATCAGGAAGAGAGCGCACAGATACCACTATTTTTCCAGGCTTTATCGATAAAAACCAACTTGGCTGACTACTCTAGTCTCAAACCACCAGAGAGTGTATACTTATGGGAAAAAGTTTTTGGCTTGATCAGCTCATCCCACGAGGTATGATACGAAGGCAGATGAAAAATAGGAACAGAACAGAAACTCAAGTAAAAACTCTTGTCTACTGACTACAACTCCACTTGCCTGGAGCCAAGCAACATCAGGCCACGACCGAAATGAATATTATTGATACTTTGATCTCTCTGTAAAAAACAAATATGATCGCAGGCATCGATTTTCATTTTTCCAAAAGTAAAAATGTAAATCGATATAAAAAGAGATTTTTTCTATGTGCTGGTTGCAAGAATCAGAGAAGTGATTTTCCTTTACATACATAATCTTTCTATATATTATATATCCTTACTATATAGTACTATATATTCTTGTATCAAATTAAGCATACCAAAGAAGAGCATTTTTGTGGAGAGGAGAAGAAAATAAATTTCGGAGGAAGGGCAACGGCAACACCATGTGTATATGCTAGAGTCTACTTAAATTCCTCAGAGATTCATATGTCTCAGTCGTTATTTCACGGAAAGTGGAACTCTCATCTCTCTGGAGTGCTCCTTTCAGAAAATAAGAATGGCACATGGTTTGGGACTATGGGAGCATCTTTGTCTGCAGTGCCATTCTCACAAGCCATGAAACATGTTCCGTTTTTCCGACTGTACGGAGAATAACTATGTCTTTTTTGTGGTGGTCTTATGCTTTCCCATTTTCTCACTCTATTTCATCCCAGCTCTTCCACTAGAGAGGAAGAGAAAGGGCATTCCTGGAATGGGAACATGGGCAAACATACCATCACGCAATTTTATTAGCACCCTAGCAAAAACTGTGCACCGAAGATGGAAGATAATACAGATTGAAATTGATGTATAACCCGTGCCGTTGTAAAAATGTCGGGAAAATTAATGCCACAAGCGAAAACAAGGTCATTCCATACGGTACGAAATGCCGGAAGTAAAGATGCTTGAATTCCTCATGCAATTTTTTGTGACTTACATCAAAAGTGAATACTTCTTCATCATCCATCATAACAGGGCCACCACCACCACTACCACCAGTTCCTCCAATATTATCGAGATCACTTCCAGACGTATTCCCACCTTCGCTGTTGTACCTCATCCTTATATCGGGGAAATAAGTAGCCCCTTCTAAGGCTGGAGTTCCCCCGCCAGAAAAGAAATTCGTCCAAGGTGCTGCCGTTCCAGCAATCCAGGGGGATGACGGCTCACTATGATACTGATGATGATAATTATTACTACTGTTATGGTGTGGGGGCTCGTCGCCAAAAGTCCGATAGTCACTTTTGTAATTGTAATAATTCCAAAATGTGTCCTCGTCTACCCCATTCCTCACATCTGCCTTCATTACAGAGTCCTCCTCGTCCGCAATGGGGACGGGAGGATAGCCACAACTGTAACAACGACCCCACACAGGGTCACACCGGTTCAACACTGCTATCACATTCCGCTCGTAATACTCACTTAAATGTGGTGGCACATCGTGCTCTTCCGGGTTAAAGGCGTATTTCCTTCGACGCGGTTGTGGTGGCTGATTTTGTTGTTCGAGATCCATAGCGGTGCCGTTAGCATTATTGTTAGCTACTTCGCTCAACACGTAATCCAACAAACTGGCCTTTAGTGGGCTACCGTGACTTGGGTAGCAAAGCAATCGCTGAAGTGTCTAACAAGCCCCTTCCGCGAGCGAGAAGGGAGGTGGCTGATGTCGATGAGTTGACCGCTGAAGTGTTTGTAACACTTGTCATTACGGACGTTGACACTGTGCTACCTTCATGAAGATGGTGGTGGTGGCTATGATGATGATGCTCCTGTGGAGTGTCTGTTGTGTCTGGTGCAACAACACCGTATTTGTTCGGCGACACAGGGTCTATCACGTCTATCATGTTTGCTAGTACACCTTTCTGGCTATCACACCCTTCTAATCAAAATGGCACCTTCTTGTAATGAATTGGGGAAATGATGACGATCATTAGCACAAATCACAATTGATTTTTCTTTTCGCTGAGACCGTAACGTAATTCTTTTAAACACACTGTCACCTGGAAATTGTAACGTTTTCAAAGATGCACTCACTATTCAGACTTTTTTGTCTCAGTTTGCCGGCTTGTAAATTTCAAGACAGAATATATGTTTTTTCTGTAACTCCCAATCTGACTCCTTTTGTATTCACCCCGTGAGACCGTGTGACAACTACCAAGTTGACTGTAAGACTGACTGAATAAATCACTTGTGATTTCTATGGCAAATGGTGTAAATGAAGAAGACAACGAAAAAATGTAAAATGATCGATCCGGAAGAAGAAACTCAGAGATGTGTAACTTATCAAAAAAAAAGTAAAAGGAGAAGTTTTTTTTTTCTTGGTAAATTGACTGATTGATTAAACAGTATATTGTAATGACTGACTGACTGAATTGCTGACTTGTAATAAAAATTATAATTATGTAATAATAATGGCGATAAGTGTGTGCTTATTATCTACAAGTATATGATTTTTTGGTAAATGTATGAAAAAAGTGGTATATATATATCTTGTGAGAGTTGTATGTGTGTGGTGTACAGCGAGCAAGCGATTTTCTACGAACGAGCGTAACGTGCGTGTGTTCCTCAGTCCTAGTCCTTTGCAGTACTGGCACTCTGATGTACAAGGAAGAACCACTTTATCCCACAGATTTAACAACATTCAACACACTCAACACAGCTCGCACAGTTCTCGCTACAGAAATACATATGCCCTAACGTTGAAATCTAATATTGCATCAAGTCAGCTTGACTAGCAACAGCTACAGTAGTGGTATTTCGCTTACTGAGCAAGCTCTTTTTTCACATTGCACATCATCAGCTTTACACAGTTCTAAATAGCGTATATGTGTGAACAGAGAAACACAAAGAAAGTTTGGTTAGAGAACTTGAGCAGGCAGTGATATAAATATAACCCTTTAATGCATTGTGGTAACCGTGGTATGGTTAGAGAGAATGCAAATGCAGATGTAAGTTTCTGTAGCCAAATATCCAAACAAAATACTCAGAAATAGGTGAGCAACTGCTCTTTCACACTCATCAAAATGGTTCATTTTGTTATGTGGTGAGCTGTGAGCTATTTTTATCAGAGGCTTTTCGCAAATCACAAAATATTGAGAATCCAAGCTAATCTAACGGATACTCTGATCAAAATTCGGATAAGTGATACTCCCGTCCCGACTTTACTACTACATCCACGTTTCCAATCAAAAATTATTTTGATTTTTGAAGCTTATCATGTCATATACTTTCAAAAACTCAGAGTCAAAGTGAGATTATCGCGGAGAAGTTACGTTTCCAAGTTAAACATCTACAATTACTTAAATGAAATTATGTTTCGCATCAATTCTTTCTATTCTTCTCACCTCTACCCTTCATCTCCCAAACCATGAACAAGATATGCATTTTCTATGTCAAGTATACCCTTTCCATGAAAAATCGTTTTACAGATATTCCTACTCACAGTGAGAGAGGAATCAGCTGGTTGATAGCTTCTACAAAAGCAACAGCAGTTCTTAGCTATAATGGTCGACAGTGGATTCTTCCAAAATCCCACACACACCAACACTCTTACTTGCTTTCCTCTCTTTGTTCACATATAATTTTATGGACAGGGTATACGGTTGGAGGAGGACGGGCTTCAAGAGAACGGAGAGAGCTCACTCACCTAACTTCCCATTGTACACAAATATGTCCGTACCCAACATAATATTTATACCAAGAAATAAGATTCAGCAGACCAGTCCATTCGGCTCCTAACAGGCAGAATAATAATATGCATCTACCCCATCATGTATTCCTTATTGTGTGATGGTGCCGAGAGGAAAACTACTGACTCAACGCGAACTCTGTTTTTCAGCAACGTTCAACTGAAGGTGATCTCTAGACTAATCATATACTTCATGCAAACACATGTTTCAACGTGTAAAGCCGGTTTTTGGAAATTATAGCCGCTTCTTCACACCAATTATATGCACACTGTAAATATTACGAATGCATCCATCCTCTTACACCACGTAATCCTCTTGGCAAGGGTGTTCCCTCTTTATTGCCAGACGAGTAAGATTAACATTACATATTACGAATGCCCATTTCTGATTCCTTGTTTCATCTCTCTATCCCTGGACAACCTTCAATTTCGTTCATAAGATTTATGAATGTTCGATTGATGTCAAAATGCAGAGTAAAAAGTATCATATTAGCCAAATGAGAAAAACAAGTAGACATTTCCCAAGTCGTAAATCCACAAGAAAGTGTGGTGACTAGTAAATTTCATTTATCCTATCGCACACAATTTCTATAAATCATCCCATAACTCAAATCGAACCCCAACATGATCCTCGACATGCATAGGGGCTGATGTATAACAAGCTCTGATGAAAACTGACCTTGCCCAAAAAAACGACATTCACACAATAATAGGGAAAGCGAATGTCCAATAATATAAGTTAAATTATGAGTATACGGAAAGCAAAATGACAATCACGGCATATCGTTGCTAACAAAAGAATTGAGCCACTGCAAATAATACTCCATTTTCCATTTACAACTTATTTTGTGGCTCATAATATATAAATATATTCTATCAGGCTTTACCACGAATGCATGCATATACTTATCATGTAGAGTGTCTGTACTTAGCGCATTACGTAAACCCATATAGATATATTTTTTCTTGGATTTAGATATTTGCAATAAATCCTCCCAAAAATAGTCTTCTTTTTGTGCGATATCCTCTATTGTTGTCGTTCCTTTCGTTTCACACTGCTTCTCATGAAATGAAAACCTACATATAGAGAGAACATCAACAGAGGAGAACACACTCGCGTAGCAACAGAACGTGATGATGATGACGATCATCACCATCTCC
>JAHZNA010004113.1:0-12870 GCA_027743935.1 Sinodicranocentrus sp. ZH6
GCTGAATGGAATACCTGATCTGGACTCTTACTATGATCAAATTGACGCTCTGGAAGAACAAGGAATGGCAACTATAATTCAGAAGTAAGTTGTACTGTACCCTGTACCGCTGTCGTGCTTTGTGTGCGTATTTCATAAAATGCTCACACCCTTACTATCTCCAGTGCTATAGGAATGAATGGCGTTGCTTTGACAAAGCTCCATACAGAATGCATTAAAAATATTTAAATTAAAACATCCTATTGAGAGAAAAAACACGACGAATCGATTATATTTTATAAATGCAGAGAATCACAAGATTTACGCTAACGGGAAAGTAATTCATAACCAGTTATTTGACTCGCAACTTGATAGCTTGCATGCCGTCCTGACAGACTCTGTCTCTTGTTGGCCGTTCTCCATTAAAAAGTATATTATGTGATAATTATTTAATTATAAGTTTCAATTCATACGGTCCCTAATGTCCGTCCTATTAGCTAACTGTTACATTTTCAAAAACAGGAGGAAAGGTGGTTGGTGTTCAACCGAATAAATCATGTTTAGAAGCCCAGAAAGACGGGTTCATACAGCTGAGCATTTGAGTCCTTTATTGATAAAATTAAAATCCGAGCAAAGTTGTAAATCATATGCTGTGGAACTGGATGCAAATGTAGAAAAGGCGTGTGCGTCCATACGGCGCTCAAGAAATCTGGTGATTTGGGGAATTATGACGGTTGTGGGTTGGCTATGTCTATTTCTAGTGACTTTGGCTGATAAACTTTTCAACTGTCTCTGGGAATGGAATTTTAAAGACAGTGGACGAATTACTTTTGAATCATCAGAAGATCTCTTTGATACTTTGGATATACATGCTGTATTATCTTTCTTTGCTAATACTAGTATCCAGATTTCCCTTTTCTTGCCATCTTTAAGCCAATCAGTTAGCGTCGTATTAGCTTCCTTCATATTAACTTGGCTGTTAATTGTGACGATGAAATGCACAGAAGGCAAAATCCCGGAAACTCGATTACAAGAATATTTGTCAATTCCAAAATACCCTCACTTAATTTTAATTGGTTTAAGTACAGCTGCTTTGTTCATAGCTTTTAATTGGACAGACTCAAATCAAGAAGATGAAGATATCGTGGATGAATTACTATCATTGGACTACGTTCTTGGGTTGATTTCATCATTTTTCTTTGGGTTTGTCTTTGCTCTACTTTTATATCAGCAAGGAAGCTTTGTCTTAAAATTCCCTGTCCTTCAATTTCATCCCCTTGAAGAACTAGGAGTGATGATTCGTTCCAGCCTTTCGATGGAAGAATATTTCCCAGTTTTATCAAAGATCATAATGTACAGCATTTTCGTAATTATGTCCACCTGGTCAAAATTTGAACCCATGGACACACCCTTTAAGATATTAGTTCAGTTGAACCTGTGGTGTTACTTTCTATGGGTATATTGTAACTTCGCAGTAAAACTATCTCATCAAATACTGGTATCGGAAATCGAACTTCCGATCGAAGACTATTCAAAAACTTATCTTCATATTTCGGATGCCATATGCATTACATCTGAAAACGAGGAGTACCTTAAGCATGTGGCTGTACATGAGTTTTTTTGTTTATCATCGTCCCCAACGCGGGCCAAGAGGCTGTTTTCATTACCTCAACCGGTCAAAAAATTGAAGAGAAATGACAATGAGATTATAACAACAGGATTTGAAAAGATCTTGGATGCCTCTTTCTTTGCCCTGGATAATTTCCAAGCCATACTCAGTGAGTGGATGAATTGTCAAGAATATGAGTACATTGTGGCCAAGAAAAATAAAAACTCTAGAAAAACTAACCGATGTCCTAAACTAAAGATTGGTAACGAATTTTATGGAATTAATGGATCCAGGTGTTCAAATTCCCTACCAATAACGACGTCTCTAGCACAGTTAGATGGGGGAGTGCGTGGAAAAGATGAAATTCACAAAAATATTAGAAAGCTTGCAATGGATGGAAAAATGTTTGCAGAAGTACCTGAGAATGAGATTAGTCTTGAAGCCTTGTTGAAACGCGTATGTATTCAAGTAAGGTCCCGGTGGCTTCTTTATCTGCTAACTTGCATCTCGACTAAAACGGAACGGATACTCAGTTTCATTAAAGGGCTATTTCACTTGCCAAAGTGGTTGGTACGGAAAGATCAAAATGTTAGACTGGCTAATATTTTAGCTTCACATTTCCAAACAGCGAGTTGGACTTTGAATGGATTGCTGGAAATGACTAGTCGGTCCACTGAATTGGATAAATATGGAATCGCCCAGCCATATATCCAACACATCCTGCCGTGCTTTTTAGACTTCCATAAAACCATCGTGAAAATGTACAAGTTTCTGCAGGATCATCAAGACAAATTGAAACAAACGTCTTGGAATTCGGAGGAATTTAGTAAGCATATGGATGATAACATGCAACGAATAAAACTGCTGGAAGTGAATTCCCGATTTGGAATCAGCAAACTGCACGCTATATTTAAAGAACATTACTTTGTTTTAAAAATCAGTGAGACCTATCGTAGGCAAATGAGTAATGTAGCCACATTCTGATTGTGAGTTAAGTTAATATCGGATAATATTTTTTGGTTGTTAAAATAAGAAAGTGGACGTTGTTTTGAATAAACGAAAATACTAAAACGTTTGCATGCTGGGCAAATAATTTCAATGTGTAATTATGAAAAACAAAGATACAAATCAATACTGCGCTAATATGAGGCTATGCCGGCGATGCCACGAGTGCAGAATTAAATACTTGCTGTTAGTCACGTACTTGCCTAAGTCAGCGATTAGCATGGGCTGTTATACACTAATACAAAGGCAATTTAAGATTCCGACTAAGCAGTCAGTTTGCACGTTGCACGCATAATATCTTGGAATCTGTAGTAATTAAATTTTTCCTTTTATAGTTACATGGGTAAGCAATGTGCAGACTTGGACCTCATCCAACAGTTCCAGATATACGAAATGGTGCTCAAACATGAGGATGGAGAAGAGGACAATATCATGATGCAATTAGATGAAAGCATGAGGTTAGCTTTTTTAAATAAATTTCATGTTGTCGTTTATGTGAAAAAGAAGTATTTACAAAAGTGTTGGATCTTTAGGCAAAAACTCCTTACGCGAAAGGGCTATTGTGAAGTTGAAGGGAGCAGTAAAAACAGACGAAAGTCAAGGAGAAGGTCAACGAACACACCACCAACGACACCAAACGGTTCGTCTCCTCCAATATTTCCTCACCCTGTTATTCGACGACTGTCATCCACAGAGGATCAAGGAAAAGATTCAATGGATGACGGTAGTTCTACCACCTCTTCCAACTCACACTCTTCTTCTCCCGGTCCACCTAACGGCACGCCACCTCTTTACATTACTGCCGGATATGCTAATGAAAAATGTACCATATTAACTGTTTGTTTTTTTGTTGTTTGTGGCTATTAACTTAACTTCCGGCTTGTGTAATACGCTAAATGCTGTATACTTAATTTAGGTGTACAGGATTCACAGTTAATTTAAAGTTGTTCATTCATATGTATCGATTCCTCCTTGTAACAGGCAATAATAATACAGAAATTGGTATGACGCCTGGATTAAGGAGAAGGCGGGAGAGATCGGATCATCAGAAATCTCTTATTGATCAGAAGCTGCTTAATGGCAGCAACAGCGATATACCAGAATCTCTTACAAAGGACACTTCCTCGAATCTCATCCCTTTAGGAAGATCCTTAAGTGGTAGGAAAGACAGCTTGGGGAATCTAGTAGTCACCCCATCTTTAGGAACGTTGGAGCAGCAAAATAATCTCAAGAATAGTTCCAGCAATGGAAGTTGCACGAATGGAAATGGAAGTCCTAACGGTAACAATATCACTGCTGCTAGACCTTGGATGCTTCCCATTTATACTAAGACAAATGGAACAGCAGCCAGTTCAACGAGCATAGCCAATGGTGAAATTGAGACTGTAGAAACGACTGAAGCAAAGCGAGAACACACGGTGAAAGATCTTACCCAAAAATTAGCCAACCAAAGTTTACTAACGAGTCCTGTGGATGAAAACAAGTTGTTGCTGCGCAGTGGAGAATTATCAGGTAAGCTAATTCTAGGAGCTACAATCTGTGCCAAAGGATGGGATTTACGTCAACTTATTTTCATGAATATTTCAGGGGTTGTTTTAAAAGCCAAAGAAGGTCTCGCCAAATCTAAGTCCCGTGCAGATCTAAAACCTCCTCAAGGTGACTCTTCTACGAAAGGGATGCAAATGGAAACCAAAAAGTCAGACAATGATTTCCATTGGGATTTTCTAGTCATGAATTTGCATCGGTCTTTAGAAATTTGTGATCTCGACTTTACTGATCTGAAAACAAACGACGATGAGGATATAATGGCTCCTGATCCTTCAGTAGTAATAAGCTGTCATATTCCACCTCCATTACCACCAAGCCTTTCTAATCCACCGCCTCCCCCTCCCAGTGGCAAATTTGGAGGTGCACCTCCTCCACCGGCAGTGAACGGGTTTGGAAATCCCGCCTATGGAATGTCCCTTCAAAATCGACAAACAAGCCCTGACCCCAGCGGTGATAATACTTCGATAAAGACAAAGAAAACGGTTAAATTGTTCTGGAAAGAGGTCAGAGAAGACCCCATCACAGCTTCCAAAGTTCAAAAAGTTGGTAGCTTGTGGACTGAGCTTCAAACAGTTAGTCTGGATACACAAAGACTTGAGCATTTGTTTGAGTCCAGGGCCAAGGACGTGATAAATAAGGTATGACGGCGAATTTTTTGTCGAAACAACTGCTTGAGTACTCATCATCAGATGAACTACTCTTTTTTACGACAACCCTCTTTTAAGTTGATGAAATTGCTACATTCAACAATACTAGTACTTGGCGTGGAAGCTATATAAAGCAAATTATTATACTTTTAATAACCCCAAATACTTCATGTACACATATACGGGTATACACAACATTATGGCCTATGGCACTTTTTTAAATGATCACGCTTTCAAAATATTAACTCATCACTATTCCAATTTTTTAATAGCTTTTCAATGCAAAACTTTTCCCATTTTTTTACACAAGACACGTGGGCAATAATACACAATAATAGTTTATCCAGACAAACTGTAGCTTCCACCAATAATATGCGGTGAATTTCCCACCATATGACTACCTCTCTCCTCCAAATTCCAGCTATAAGTAGTAACCACTCTGCTCTACAATTATTTCAAAATGCGTATTTTTCTATCATTTATTTGGTTAAACTATTATTTCTGTAACAATATGTTGTTTCCTTTGTAGCTATATTTTCCAGGCAGACAATCAAGTATTCTTTAATTTTCAAAAAATTCTGTTACATTATCCATCACTGCTAATTTAGTCTTTAAATTATGCACTTTCAACTCTTTCAATTTCTTCAGTTAATACAGCTCTACAGTTTGGCATAATTGTATAGCGTCGAAGCAAAAAAGTCTGAATTTGACTCAAGAAATATATTTTTGGTTTTGTTTGATTTCCTATACTGCTTGTGCTCTTCGCTTGGACTTACACAACGACACTACTTGGTGCCTTTATATAAAAGGAGGTGAGTATCTTGTAATATGCTTTTTATATGGTTTTTATTATCATTATTATTATTATTATTATTATTATTATTCAATTTTGTTTTATTTCGTTCAGCTACTAAATAGTCCCTATTAGTTAATTTGGTTTGCTACGCACACTTCGCAATACGATTGGTTTGAAAATGCATGCACACGTTGTACACTTTAAATTAGTGTGTTGTTAAATTAGAGATAGATGCTTCTATTTTATATACATGGCACATATCTGGTTATTGGTTGCACAACACCTTTAATTATAATGATGTAAGTACTTGCACAGAAACAATGGCACATACCTATGCTATATAAATGCAATGCAAATTTTTGCTCGCTGGAATGTCGAGATAGAATTAGCAACAAGCCAAGTTCCTGTCGTAGTTGTTGTATATATTTAATATGTACACATACATAAATGACGTAGTTATGTATATGTGTACTGGAAAACAACTATACTATTTGGTGAAAGCTTATAAACTATCCATTTTGTTTCAAATATTTTGTACTCAAAATCTGGATACTGAATTGAAGCATATTATTTGAGTTGACGCACAAATGACTTGAAGCTTGACATATGCCTTAAACCCTTGATAGATTTGTGACTTTCACTCAGTTTAAAAAAACATGACATGATTACGGTTAGCGAAACCAGGAAAATGTGGGAAAATGTATCGTTTCTTTCTAAAGCATATTTTGTATTTATTTGCATTTTTTAGCCAAACAAGAAAGTTCAGGTTTCGGAAATTGTTATTGACGCACTATTTACAAGTAATAAACTTGTCACCGGAATTACATAATATGTAATAAAAACTCAAATTTTAAACTAATCCTGTATTCGTAATCGTGTGCATCACTAATCACAGCCGCTGCTCTAAACGACTAACGATAAGTTTTAGGTTAATTATCGATAATAATCTGGAAACAGCTAACGAAGAGAAAATTAAGTAAGAATTACCTATGTATCTGTATGGATCTTCATCGTTGGGGCAAATTGATACAAGATGTAAAAACCGTGAAATCCGTTAATGACATAGATATATAACTATAACTCATAGTCATCCTATTCGACATTCATGATAATACATATTTTTTAAGCTGAATTTTAGAGATAATCAGAAAATTGTATATGATTACGTTTGATTTATGTCCCGCGATATTATCGTCAAAAGCTTGATCGTGAATAGTCCAGTGATTACCTTTTTTAATGATGGTAATATGCAAAAATTCGTTCATTGCTCGATTTTAACAGAAACAATCTGATGCGACCAAGACCAAGGAGATAACGGTGCTAGACCCGAAACGGTCGAATGCAATCAATATCGGTATGACTAAGCTTCCTCCTCCCAGAACTATCAAGGCCGCAATTATGAAAATGGACTCAACTATTATTAATAGAGAAGGAATTGAGGTATGACACGTGTAAATAATGCATAGATTTTTTGAGCGACAAATCTATACTAAAATGATAATGCTATATTTATAAATACAGAAACTTCTGAGCATGCTTCCCACTGAAGAGGAAAGGGCTAAAATTACTGAAGCTCAGTTCGCCAATCCCGAAACGCCTCTTGGAAGTGCTGAGCAGTTTCTTCTAACACTTGCGTCCATTTCTGAGCTTACTGCACGACTAAAATTGTGGGCATTTAAATTAGACTACGAAAATTTGGAGAAGGTTAGGAAACTATTCCGGTTGAAATGTCATACTTATTGTTATATACTTTCTTTCACACTGTTACACTTAAATATTTTGTATAATATACATAATTTAATAATGGTATACATTGAGTCCTTCAAAAGTTTTAAAGTTAAAATGTATTTTTTCCACGTTAGATTGGCGCAGTAACACGAGCTTCCCGTGTCGACTTCGATGAAGTTGCAACGAATCTTACGAAAATGGAAATTGATTGCAAAGGCTCCTGGGATCATTTAAAAGTCATTGCTAAACATGATGGACCCACCAACATGAAACTAAAGTGAGTTCATTTTAATACTGGTTAGAAGTAAAAGCGTAAAAGAATTGTATAAGCACATTATTATTTTTCATTTCTCTTCAAGAATGTCCGAGTTTCTGGCCGATTGTGCGGAAAGGATTATCGTGTTAGGAATTATTCACAGGAGGATAATGAATAGGTAAGTGATAAAAGTCCGTTGTATGATAATAATATGACAGCATTTGGGTTATACCTAAAACATGACATTTATGACTACGTTAGATTTCACAAATTTTTACTATGGTTGGGAGTCCCAGCTCACCAAGTGCCTACCTCTAAGCCTCATATGCTTTTCAAAATTGTTTCGGAGTTTGCTTTGGAATACAGAACTACACGAGAGCGTGTGATACAACAGCTTCAAAAGAAAGCGAATCACCGTGAAAGAAATAAAACTAGAGGAAAAATGATCACAGAGGTATGCAGTTCTTCACATGTTTCTCTGATATTTCATTTACCGCATGGGAAATGTATTAAATAAAACATTTTTATTATGTTCAGCAAATAATGTACAAATCGAAGGAGGACAAGGCTGATGAAGAGCTTCGGGAAGTTTTGACAAAATCTCGTTTGAATCATGGAGATTCGGAAGTTATGACTGGCTCTCTAACTTGGTCCCGGCGCCCTAAAAACGCTGCTACAAATGGGCCATCTCCTAAATCTTTACTCAACAACAAAGCAGCTACACTTGGACCGGGTAGTCCGTTAGTTGATGGTGACGATGAGATATTAGAAAGTTTGGTCAAGACAGCAACCAGAACTCCAGACTCTAGGATAGCACCCAGAGAGAGAAAGCGTAATAGCACGCGGTACTCTGATCGAAAATCATGTAAGAAGTTTTGTAACTCTAATAACACTTACATAATCATAGTTTTTTTCAGTTTTAAACCTAGAAGGTTTATCCACATAGTACATAGGAAACATTTTGCTTACAATTTTGTGAATATATGTGTGTATTGTACAGTAAAACGTTCACGAACCAGAGAAAATAATGTCGGTGCTTCACTCTACGCTGTCCTCAACTCGTAAATCGTTGTGCTGAATAGTTCAATTTGATGAATAAATGCTATGTGCAAGCCCGTGAGCATTTTAAATCTGTCAGTAGATCTGCAGTGTGTGTTGAAATTGAAATATGTTTTAAACTCTTTTGTGTATAACCCCAAGAATTGCTATTCAATCAACTAATCCAGTCTTAACATTCATTGTGTTGGTTTTGAAACTAGTCACCATTTCTTAAACACCTGAATCTAGTATAAGGCTATAATAATTTAATTTGTGTTTGCAGTGCGTCGGACTCTCCGTCATGGTCTGTCTGAAGAAGAGCGAACAATGCTAGCAGCTTTCATGGCGAATGGTCACTCATTCTGCTGAAAATTTTACCAGTTGAAATCAAGCACGTCTTCATTTTGTAATATTTTAAATTATGAGCGTTATCCAATGCGCTTAGTTTATTGTTGAATGCATGTTTAGTACTGCATGTTTTACCAATTTATAGTTTGCTGTAGCGAAACCCAGTTATGAGGATGAAATCAATGTCAGTTTATAAAATGAGATGAGTCACGATTATTATGTAAAAACATTTAGCTGTAAAATATTCACGTTTCATGTTTACCTAGTCACATGCGGTATAATAAAATATGTTGTTCCTTTCTGCCTAGTGTCGATAAGTCAGGTATTACGGATTGAAGCAAAATTAATGAAATCAATTTTGACGTATCGAAATTTTACATAGATTTAATTGTTATTTTCTAAGATTTAGTCATTGTCTTATTTAAGTTTACAATATCGGACAAAGCCATACGCGAATTTACAACGTAGACAGTTTACTTCAATACGGAATTGTGTTCTCAACCTCAAGATTACTTGTATGAAGTATGAAATCGAATGGAAATTTAGGTGGACATATCAGACCCACCTTTGATTGTTTGGTTTAATGGTTAGAATGTATAAAATAAGCTTACCAATTGTCATATTGTTTATAATTTTAAGTGTGTAACCAAAAATATTTAATAAAAATAAAACACGACGCGATTGTTAGAGTTCAGTTTTACTTACCTTGAATTACAACGATTTTAGTTTTGAATAATCCATGAATTTATCGTGCAGTGTTTGTGCAGTCGTTTCCCTATATTCTCACTTCCTATATCCAAATGGATGTCGATTTTGTTGTCATCAAAGATATATTGTAAATAACATGCTCCTTAAAGGAAACTACGCTGCCATTTAAGCATACAAAGCACTTTTTTATTATTTCCTTTAAATTGTTTTATACACTTATTTAAATCTTATTTATTTTACATGCATGAAAACTTCCCCACCTCCAACTGCATACAAAACTTTGTTTCGCTGAGATTGTAAAAATTACACATTTATTTACCTATTTACGGTTTTAAAATTCTAAAGCAATTTCTACATTTATTAATGCGTGTCCGCAGAATTTTTCGACATGCATAGATCAGCAGGCTGACTACACAGTGACTTCCAATTGTAAATTAATTCACGATCGGTGTTATATCTAGTAATTTGAATGTAATATACTATACATACATAGGTAGTGTCAAAATAAGACAACTACCACTTAACTCTCTAAAGAGCCGACTTCTCTACTAGCTCTTACCCTAATTTCGTCTACGGTCTGTTGGTGTTTTTAAACGATGTGAAAAACGCACCGTAGAAGAAACTAGCAAATGTAGATCACGCGATTACTATCGACCTCTTTACAATCAATAGTTTACTGAAGTTGTTATTTCTGTCTGGCATTTTTATCCAAAACTAAATACATATATGCCAACTATTATAGATAGTCTTGACTAGGAAGGAAGCTTTTGATTCTTTACTATTTAAACTATAATTCATAAAAGAAATTAGTGTAACTATTACTTTTCATATTATGTACATTCACATATATGTACAGTAGTAAAAATTGAACAAAAATCATAGTAGGTTTGTAATGCCAGAACTAATGTTGGAAAACGAAATTCGGACTAAAATTTTACACGTTAACACGATATCAATTTTCTATACTATTTAAATGCTTGCATTCACCATTAACCAGTCAATGAATATTTAATACTTATGTTTTAATCGAAGCTTGTACAATAGAATTTAAAAAATGACACTTTAAATGATAATTATATTAGATTCTAACTGTACTAACAAGATCAATCCTTACGTGGCGGTTTTCTGCATTGTCAATTTTAGCAATGCAGTTCACCATACTGTTGTGTTGTCTCTAGTACCTTAATTAAAATCTATTCAAAACTAGACCGATCTGACTTCTGTGATTCATACCAACTCATATCTCTTACCTTTTAACAATGTAATAATGAGCCAACATGCTTTCAACATATTTCAGCTGCCAAGACAGTAGGTCAAATATTACACATAAAATCACGGAGATTTACGATTCACCAGTTTTACGAAGCAGACGTTTTTCAACTGGTCGCGAGCGATTAATAAATTTCGTACAGGGTTCGAACATTCTTGGATAAGCATTGTATAAAATGCATCCACAACTCTGGTATTGAATTCGAAACAAAGTTTCCGCTGTTTTTAACGATTTCAGATTAAGACTTAAAGCAATCCTGCTTTGCAGAAGGCACAGGCAGGCTTTGTTTACTCCAATAACAAAGCGCTCTACTCAGAATAAAACTACAATGAATTTCACCAAAGTCACATAATTTAATCTGTTTTTTCATTAAGCTACACTTCGGGTTGTGCAGTATTCATGACTATGGTTCATAATGCTTCTATTTCCTGAACTTTCATAAAAAGTACAGATTTTTTCTAAATCCTTTCATTTTTAAATCATAAATTGTTGCACTTTATTTTGAGACTATTCATTTTTAAATCTTCCGGATGTTTTTGTGATTTAACAATTTACAGATTGAGTGAACGTAAAGTACATTTAAATACGATATAACTGACATCTCAGAGAATGAGAAATTATGGAAAATAGAGTGGTTAAACTAGCACATAAAGACTTTATCAAAAGCTTCAGTGCAATGGTTTCGTTGTTAATCATGCCAAATTCCTCGATTCGGAAATATCGTATTTCGATAGTATTTTACGTTGACTCAGTCTTAAGTTGCCAAACATATTTTTTCTGGACGATCATGGTTGTTTTGCTCTGGTTGAAATGAGAACTGATTGAAGTGAGTAATTTAGTTTCTCAACAAGTGGGGTTAGTATCTAGATCCGAACTAAGTTCAGGGCTTTCTGAGATTGGGTTTTCCGTGATTCTGATATCAATAATTCCTTTTTCAAGACCGGATTTAGTGTTAGGAATTGTGTCAGGACTGGATAAATTTATGAGGGTTCCAGATGAAGGGTCCAAAGATTTTGGAGTTACGACACCACTAGAAGCTGACATCCCATCTTTTGTGCCATTATTCAATGAGACACTGGAACTTGCAGATGAACCAGCTCCACTAACTCCACTATCCACGGACATCTTACGGTTCTGAGATATTTTCTTGGCTGACAAGGTAGGAACTACAGTGCACAGTGCAAATTAAAATGATGTTTTCATTAATGTTCTAGAAAAATATTTACTCATTGAAAAATATAGAAGAGCAGAGTAAAGCTCATTAGTACAAATAACTTGGTGGCACTTTATATTTTTCACAATTTTAGCCATTTCAAATTCAAGAGCATGAACAAGGATGTGACAGAGTAGCAAAGGTTTAAGACAACACGTTTCATGCGGCATTACTTTTACAAATGGTAGGAGAGCTAAAGGAACTAATTCAGAAGCTGTATTTAGATTAGACTCGAACACGTCAGATGAATAAACAGAGCTGCAATGGGTTTGATCGATGGCTTCTAAAATACGAACATATTTAGTATTTAGACTTTCAGACTGCAACTGCCGACCAATATAATCCCACGTAATGATATCTGTTTGCAAGGCATATCCGAAAATCGTATACATGCAAACATATAAAGCGGACTAACAATTTGGAATCGTTCAAAGCACTGAAAAGCCAACAACGATATGGAATGTGAGCTAACACACCAAATGAGCAAGTGAATAGGAAAACGGAAACTTTAGCAAAGGAGTAATAAATATTTCTAACATATAACAAAAATATTCGTATATCGCTAATTTTACAGGCTTTCAATTACAGTTAGTAAAATTTAACCAGGTCAAAACTTCGAATGCTGCGAAATTGTCGAGAAACGAATATTTTTGTTATGTATTGCACATAAAAATACACTATTGTAAGGTAGTTAATGTCTGACTAGTTTTCTAATAAATCATCAC
>JAHZNA010004114.1:0-15470 GCA_027743935.1 Sinodicranocentrus sp. ZH6
CCATACGTGTGGAAGAAAGAAGGTTGAGTTGTCATAAGGCTTGTGGTAAAGGTCATCAGTATTTCGAAGTAGAAGTACACACCACCTCATTCTCCCCACAGTACTTTGCAGTATTTTAGCTACTACTCGTTATTCATCACTGACGCTGACGATATTCGAAAGTTGTTGATGAACCCGCTGTAAAATGTAAAACCCTTGATGTATGTTTCCATAATAAAAATACTTTTGTTGAATAAATTAGTAAATCGGACTCATATAGCAGTTGATTAATATGAACTCTTCCCTGATGTTTCCTTTGCATAGTCATTTGCTGCATTTCAAGCTGTCATTATTTATTTATTCAAGCTTACCGTTACTGAAATATCATCACAACTTTTGAATACAAAATACACATTGCTACTTTTTTTAAACAATGACGAGTGAGCCAAGTGAAAGATAAAGTGAGAATACAATAGATATGTTGGGTGAGATCCATCATGTACTCCCTAGTCCTCACTTCCACTCTTTAAAATTTGAATTACAATCTAATTTCACCACAATTCAAAAAAAATTGCCAAGTCACTTGCTCTGTTAATTCTGTATCAAAGTATGTCTATCTGTGCGACGGAGGGTAACAATATATAAAATACCAAGCTTTGGTTGTGTACCTCTATATAAAATGCACTCACTTTGCAGCGTCTAAAACTGCGGTTACAATCTTCTCATCGTGAATGCTTCTACAAATCAAGTCAAGTGTTTAGCGAACCATGTAGAAAACGGAAAACTTTTCTCATTCCAAATGACATTACAAAAAATATTCCCCTCCTACACAACGGTTTCAGTTAGCTCTAGCATAAAGTGGTTGGACACGCCCCGAATTCCACTACACACAACAACCGAGAAAGCGAAAGTGTGTTGAAAAGATGTTTTCATAACGTTTCCTGAATTCCTACTTAATCTGAACTAGCGTCAAGTCCACTAATTGATCTATACGAAAAACCCACCTAACGCCTCACATTCTTAAATGCAGTTGGTTCAGAAAACGCTGATTGTAGGAAAAGGAGCGGAGCAAAAAGCTACAAAGTTCTTGCCGGTATGCTGAGGTAAATACAGGAAATAAGTACTACTACGCATATAATTCATCCAAAGTACTGGTAACTAGTGTTAGTGGTACGGTGTATCTGTAACCCTCATTTGCATATAACTTTCATCTGCATGACGTGCCAAAAGTGAATCTATAGATTTAACGAAGTGAAAACTACCAGCACCAATGTAAGCTTCAGCAAAGAAATGCGGTAGCCCGTCACAAAAGTTCGAAACTTCATGCAGTGTGAAATGAATTAAATATTCCTGCAGTCGAAAGGATAAAATATGCGGTATATGTCAATACCGAATGTGAATCTAAATATTGTTCATTCAAAATGTTAATTTGAATTCCGTCAGAAAAAAGTGATTTTGGCAACATGCATACGTACGTACATACGCAATGATACTTAATACGTATTATTATAGAAGCCGGCAGAGAAGGAACGAACGGTTGTAGTTGTAAATGAAGCTTAAGCGTAATCATAGCAATTTGGGCGATCCAGTTGCTCAAAACAAGGAAATAGGCAGGTGAAAGACTCCGTCTCAAACTGAAGACCGATATCTATCTGTCGTTTTACGAAGTCAACAACCCGACAATTGAAATTGAAATGTGACTGATACATTGTAAAATTTCCTGTTCTTTCCCCAGGCCTTGAACGAGCAGAACCTTGAAAAGTAATCTCACTGCCACTTCCATGAGTTTACATCACGTAAGATCTTTTCAGGTAAATATCACCTCAACAATGGTAATTGTGTTTGTGGCATAGCTTTCTATATCTTTTGTACAATACAGAGATCCAGCACAAGCATTCTCATTTTTGTGATGTTTTTTTCACGGAAGTAACAATCTCCCTTGAACTAATGACCTAAGAAAAAGAAATATCCGTGTGATCTTTGCTACTCTCTGGTGAAATCGTCTTCACTTTCCATTTACAATTCATTATGATCGACAATATTGAGCCATCCATTGCCAGTATTGTTTTTACTATAATAAAGCGTTCGGAAATCCCGTTATTTCATCAGTAGGATTCCAATTTATGTCCAAATGCTAGCTCGTTTAAAAGATATGTATAAATATAACAGTTAATTCCACAGTAAAAAAACCTGTGATGCACTTTTGTGCAGAAGCAGTCATGATGATATTATGTGGCTTGTGGCAGTAGATATACTTGTTTCAGAGGTTTTAGGCTATAACAGTTACAAATTTAGAGCACGAATGTCGAGCTCGACATTGCGTTCTCTTGTAATATTTACTATTCTTGCACTTGATGCACTACTGGTTTATTCTATGCAAGCTGCAAAGCTATTAATAAATGAATCTCTTGTACAACCACATTACTTTAATAATTTCGTTCGACAAAAGCGCGATATATGTATAGGCTGCTTCAAAATGAGTGCATGTCTGCATAATATGCTGTATCCATAACGTCTACAGAAATATGTGGACTGATGTTAAGCCCGTTCAAGGTTGGAATGGTTGTTAAACCCTTTCTTGATGCATTCAAGGATGTTGGAGCCTGCAATTGTTAAAGAGTTGCTCTTATAACATGTGAAGGCAACCTTGCCGTAATGAAATGTTCAATAAGGGTTGAATGAATGAATGTATAAAAAATCGTAAATTTTATAATTGTTTTGTCGATGCAATGAAACAAATATACAATCAAGTGGAGTTGCTTACCCGCACTTGCATTTCGCTGTAAGGAATCACACCATGCTGAATTTCATAAATGCATTTGCATTTACTCTAATAAAAAATTTGTAAAAATTTCAAAGGATTAGTCGAAACAGAAGTAAGGCTAACTTTTATATGGTCATACTTTGTCATTGTCTATAATATGAATTTTGCAACCAACAGAAATGACCTAGTTAGGTTTCAGAAATGAAAGTTAAGTATTTATAATTCAATACAACAATAATACCCTTCATTTGTTGTAGAGTATTAAGTTGGTAGCCTTTGATTTAGCCGACGATACCTATAAAGATTTTTACCCGCTGAATAGAGGAATTAAGGGACCACCTACGCCTCAGTGGAGCCTGTTGGCTCAAATCCGTCTTCCTAATTATGTTAGCTTCAGCGGAAGAGTTGCAATTAATCGTTGTTTGTGTACGAGCATTGCAGACATGAAGTTATGCATAAAACTACGATGATTTAGAAATGTTTATAACAATATTTTACAGAGCGTGAGTTTTACCTGTGGGGATCGAATGCTACGAATATTAATTCGTTCTTTAGCCTTCATTCAATAAACGTGAAGCTTCCCTTCTAAAAGCTACTTTATGTTTGGCTCAACAAAATTTGTTCAGGAAAACATATATCCTTCTTCTTTTTTATTGAAAAAGGTTTCAGTTATGGATGTCCGTCACGCAGTTTCTGAATCTGAATGAACGTCCTTAAATGTGAGTGTGAGTACAATGAAGGATCTTTTTTGTTAAATTTTAAAGGAATACTTCACTATCCTATTTGCAGTTTAAGGGTTTAATGTATAAACTAATAATAAAATTCTTCAGCGGCATTTGTATCTGACAAGCTACATCGTAAATTACGATTCGTAGTAAGTATGAATATCCATAAAAGCATACACTATACTACATTAACACATTTATTTGTATACGGGGGCTGTGATATGAGGAAACTGTCATTTACTCCTTATATTTAAACCTAATGCCAACGATTTACTTAGTGGAATGAAAAAATGAAACTTTAAATGTAAAGAAAAACATACTTTAAATGCTTTAAGAGTGTCTACATCGTCTTCACAGTTTTAGGGGCTTCTTGCCGAAAGTCTGGGGAATAAATTTTCTTTAAGTACATGTAATTAAAAGTTTGAATAATGTACTTACTTGAATAATGTCCTGATCCCGACTCAGTTCAACATCTTGAATGGAAAAATGTTGAAGATTGTTTTAATGGACCTTACATTCATGGAGGATTTTGACCCGTCTTTTGAAAGAGAACTTACACAAGGTTGAAATTAAATACTTCAATTATTCAAAAATCCACAGAAAGTTACTCAATTTTTCTTTGTTCGCCTTGTTCACCTCTGGCTCTCAGTCATTAATAAAAATGTTTGCTTATAACCTAAGACCTGTGAAGTACGACAGTAGGTTGCAACTTTGTAACCGTAACAATACATGCAATCAAGCATGCAATATTAATGGTTTTGCTCTTTCAGCATTTTACTTTGTTTTATTTGAGCAGCAATTTGAATGAGTCAAAGCTCCAGGCAGATCGTCTGCCTACTCAAGTTTTCTTTTCACTTTTTAACGTTCTTCTACAAGAAGCAACTTTTCGTGGATGTAACTCGCTGAATTCCAGTTCAATGAATGTTTAGCTTGTGCTTGAGTAAAAACAACTTCCCATGAATGAGCAGACAAAATGAAAGAGCAGGTTTCGCTCTCCGTTTGTTAGACAGTTAACAAATTAGAAATGTTCCTCGTCATTCGCGGCATGCCAAAAAGGGAAATATATTGCTTAATCTTTGTTGTCAACGTATTCCGGAAAAAGCTTGTGTTGAGTTTGGACAGTTTTCCAACTTTGTCGACAAATTGGGATTTCACAACTTCAGTTTGAAGGAGCTTATTTCATGAACTAATTATTTCCGCGATATAAAACATTTAGCAACATTACGTTCAACAACTGTTGCAAGTTTATTTACGCTTGTTACACTGCTCACTTGGAAAAACAAAATCAAAATATTAGACTCTGTTCGGGGACACAAAAAAGCGGAGTCATGTAACAAACAGATTCGAATGAATGACTTGCGTACACTATAATTTTAAACCAGTTCTTGAAGAAACTACCAAACTACGGAAGTTACTCTTGGGCGTTTACGAACAACGGAATGAGAGATTAGCTAGCAACCCATCGACATCACATTCGTCTCAACTCACTTTCTGTTGAAACTGAACTGACTCAAAAAGCACATCTACATCAGAAGTTATATTCTCATAATCAAATATGCGCATTCTCAGTTCTCATCTCAAACAATGCTGGGTTGCATACATCAACCTCATAATATGGTGGTGCAGAAAAACTAAGCCATAATGTTATGCATAAAAGAAAACGAAATAAGTGCATACATAAGCTTACAAAACAAAACCCAACAATGATACGTTATAAGGTTGTAACGCAACGAAATGCAACAATCAGCTAACAATGTGGGGTATAGAAGGAAAAGATTTAGAGAGGGTGAGATGAGAAATACATATCACACAGACAGTGAGTAGTACGTCTTACAAGTACAAGAGTCCTGATTCGATGATGCGACTTGCAACTATAAAGAACCGATAGAACCATCAAACATATAACATCTTTGCAGTTTGAAAGGCTAAGTCAAAGTTAATATATGCCGAAGGCGAGCCACATGCAGTGCCGGACTAAATCGACTGATTATCAACTAACAGAATTCTTACGCAACGAGGAAATGGATAACAATCTATACTCCGCCGGGACAGTCCTGGAGTAAAGAGAAATACATGATGATAGGATCCTGTGAAATTCGTATTGTATCACAATGCCGCAATTCCTTTTTAAGAGATATATTACTATATCTGGAAATGAATGTCTACTTACTTATTAGTATTAAAATAGTTCTAAAATTCAAAATGGCAGCATGATGTCCTTTAAGAAACATTGCTTGGAGTTAGATTTCAATTTAGTATTAATTGGTGAATTGAAAATACATAAATGCATTAAAATTTTATCATCTCTCCTTGCATGCAAAATTTTCATGCACAGCTTTTATTTTCAGAGTCCCTTTGGAATACTCAAATAAATTAATATTAAGTTGTAAGTTAATACCAAATTATGACAAGAATGTTATCTATCGGAAAGCTAAAATCTGTTTGTTCCGGCTAAAATTTAGCGTGACGGAAGCGCGCCATTTTTACCGAATACTAAAAAATATCCAAACTGCACAAGTTGTACATCACTTACTATATAACGTTTGAAAAATAAATAGGATAACTATGCTTCATTCCGAATTGAAAATTAAAAGATTTCAACTTTTTATTCTTAATTCGTAACAATATCTACTAGTTATAAACATATTTAATTGCATAGTTCTAACTATGTATTCATTATTGCATTATGACTTGCTCAGGTACAACTGTAAATTTATAATATCCTCCTCCCCGTTGTACTTCCATCTCGAGCTTGTCAAACGTCTTGACGGCATCATGCACCTGCAGAGCTGAAGTAACTTGAATACCATTAATATTTGTAATAATATCTCCAGGTTTCAGGCCGGCTCTGTAAATAAAATACAAATACTAATTAGCTTTAAAATAGACATTAGTTGCAGAAAAATATTCTTCAATAAATGAAAACCTACACTTGAGCTGGACTACTAACTGTAACCTGCCATACGAATACCCCGCGACTCACACATGAAATCCCAATACGAGCTTCAATTTCTGCCCGAATCGGATCGGTAAGAGTAAGTATCGTCAATCCTACGTAGGGTCGACTTGCTCTTGTTTTACCGGACGCTGTTAAAGAAAGTCAATTGCTTTATTCTCAATACACGTAAATTATTTCAAGAAACAGTAATCAGCATCAAAATAAATGCATACTTCACACTGAAATAATTATACGGTACAGTAAGACGTACTAAATATACGTGATCTTACCGCGTCGTTTTTCACCCCTTGCGAGAAACATTTTAGCGTGATCAATTGGAATTGCAAATGAGATTCCTGTAGTAATTTTCATAGAGTTAATTCCTATTGCTTCACCGTCTAGATTTACTAGTGGTCCGCCCGAGTTACCAAACTTTTAAGAAATACAAAGCAAAGGCAACAAATTGGCTTTTACTCTGTTTGCGCAAAACAGGAAAAAAAGAAAATTTTTCAAATTCATAATACTGTTGAAGAAGTACCATTCGGGTTTCGGACGAACAACCCAATTTTAAGGTTGGAAGATTTTTCTATAGGTTGCAAAATAAATATGTAAACAGTAAAAAGATTGTATACTCTTGAAAAATATCAGAAAACATTGCAAAAGAACATGAATTAAAATTTAAACATACTCCTTTTATTCTAACAGTTGCCAAGTCAGACTCATAATCCACATCTTCAATATATCCAGTGAAACACCGTCCGTCCTGTAATTTTACCTAGGATTCGACATAAATTTTAATTTAAATAATAATAAAAATATTATGGAGCATTAATTATACCTTGTCAAAACAGCAACGGGCAATTTCAATGAGAAAATTACCAGAATGGAATTTCGTTGTTGAACTGCCACAACGTGAGCATTAGTGAGAATCAACCCGTCATCCTTAACAATAAAACCCGACCCATTGCCAGATTGATTAGCTCCGAACGAATGAGCTGCTGAGTGATCTTTGACTTCAATACTGACTACTGAGTTTTGAACATCCTGCACAACGTCAGCTATAAAATTAAACTGATCCCTCCTACCTAACAGTTTTGCTGAAATATTATGATCCACCTTATTTGGATCGATATCATCAGGTATTACAGTTAGAGGTTTTGCCGCATGGGCTGTAAACATCTCACTAAGCAACTGTGCGATTCCATGACACGTGCTAGAGGAAATATTCGAGTCGATAGTTTCTTTGTCACTCGTCAAGATTTTCCAAATGATGGAGGCACTTATAGCTGCTGCTAAGGCTGGCAGAATTGATGAATGTTTAAATGAATGGCGGTCGTCTGTATCAAAAACAGTTCTCATTTGTCGAGTAAACTGATAAGCACATGACAAGACTACTTTGGAAACGGCAGCAAGACTAAAATCCCAATGCAGTTTTATCTCTGATAGAGAAGGCCTAAAAATATGGGATCTCGAAAATAATTCTTGGCGAACAGTACACTCAAAAGGATAGTCACGCAGATACTTATGCACTGGCCATCTCGTATTTAAACGTCGGAGCACCATTTTGCTTTGCATTTTAGTTATCCAAGTCCAACCTTAGCTGGTAGTTAGATTTCCAAATGGCAAATGATGCATAGTACTTGAATTTAGTCAATAGTTGATTAAAGAACCAGACAAACAGCTCAGAGTTGAGAGCCAGATCCAATGTTGGATGTCCAACGCTAACACAAAAACTAACAGTTGACAGTATGTTGACAAAGTTTGGAGGTCAGGTTTTTGTAGTAATGATAAATTGTTAACAGTCAACAGTTGCAGTAAGGCGTTCGTCAGACAGAAATTTGAAATTCCTGCAAAACATATACGTAATAATTGACTACGAACAATATCAGTGACAAACATTAGTGATTAGTAATTTCAGCTGGCAATAAAATCGGATGTCAACTTTTAGGGAACACGAATATGCGAACAATTTGAAATGGACTCGCTAGAGCAACTGTTGACCATTCATTGTATTGGTCATTTGGCAGACGTTCGAGTTACCATGTATTTGACAAATATGACGAGTGACGAGTAACACCCACTTGAAGCAACTATGCTTTCACTCAGTCAGAGTTATGCAACATTGTGACACTCGTTGGCGGCATGCAGTCATAATATTGCTGGGGCAAATTTATTCACATGGAAAGAGTTCCTGGTCATCTTTTTTCGGCATCGACTGAGTTGGGTGAAGCTATGTATACAACGATTTAAATGCAATGACGCTGACGCAAACATTTTTTAAATGCTATAGTAAACATTACACCTTGTCAAAAAGTCTAGTAAGTGAAATTCGATTTTGTACACTCAACTAGTTCATTTAATTAATTGAAAGCGTTTTGTGGGTGATTAAAAGACAAATTATTATGGTTAGTGCTCATGCGGTGGATGTATACAGATTACAGATATAAGTCAACAGTTGCAAGAAATATCTACCATAAGTTATTTCATTGGCTAATGGAAAGATGGATTAGTCTAATTAATCCTGCTATAAAGGGACTTATTTGTTAACAAAGTGAAAAATTTGTACACTGTCAGCTAAGCTATACGTGTGTGTGAGTGAACTCCTCATTCAATTGGTAAGTTCCAATCAGTCTGAAATTTATCATGACAGTGACTACCTACCGACTAGACCAAGAACCACTCAAACACGCTGGAAACTGACTGGAACAGGACATATAGGACATTCTAGTTAGCTAAGTAAACCCGGACTATTTGGTTAAACGTAAATACAAATGACAGTATGAATAACTACAATACAAGTATTTGAAATTTTAATTTAATACAAGGTATGGTACACAATAATGTAACAAAAACATTCAACAATCTTGTGGATTTTAGTAAAATTATTTCTCCCTGTCTCGCTTCTGCTGCTTTAAGCACAGGTAAATGACAACATCAAAATACTTTTTAATAAAAGCAGCGATTTCTGGAACACCGATGATTTCGACAGCAATTTTTTCGAACAATTCAGGGGCCATTCCAGTATCTCCAACAGCAATGTCTTTTAGCTCAAAAGCTAAATTGTACACAAACAAATTATTGAGTATGTACCGTACCTTAGGAGACTTCATAGGATTAGCGAGCAAATTATTTAACATTTCTGTATGATACAGCAAGCAATGATACTCAGACAGGGAATGCACCAGGGAAATTTCGTAAGTCTTTAGGAACTTTTTACTGGATACCTCTGAAGAATCTTCAAATTTTTTGTAAAATTCGCGCATATTCTTCAAATTTTTGGCGTCTTTCTTGAATATAGGTGTAATATAAGACGTAATGCTATTGTTTTTAGCAGAGGGCGCATCAGATCCAGGATTTGTCAGCAAGTTTTTAACGATGCAAAAAAATACACCGAGCCCTGTAGTCATGCATTGTACGCCTAGATAATCCGGTAGGCACTGCCGAACTAGTAAGCTGGTAAGCGTAGCGATCCAAATGCGCAAATTTGAGGGCCATTCCATAATATGTTGCATCATCTGAGGATCATGCAGCTCAAGAGCTTCCATCAAAATGGCAAATCGTTCTTCATGACTCAAATCTTCGTAAAACGGGTCAGTTGGAAGCATTTCACCATACAATGTTGGTAATTTACCATATTTGTTAAGATAAGTGGTAGGAAAAAAGGTCTGACGATGCATCCGACCCTTGTTACGACTTATTAAAGTAACTGCATCATCATCAAGGCCCGTTACAATCCCTGCAGTCACTTTGATTAACGGAATAGATAAATTATGAACACTTTCATAATCAAATTTCTCCGCTTGTGGGATCAGGAATATTATTCTATTTTTGTAGATGTTCAGTAGGTATGTTTGCAATTCGCAGGAAAGATGCTTCTCTCGGTACCATCCTGGTAGCAAAGTTTCTAAAATTTTTGACTGCAAGCGCTGAGTCCTAAGCTTTCTTTTGCTCAACTGAGCAATTGTTAATCGTTCATAGTTGAAGCTCCTAATATCTTCCATAAGCTCAACAACTTCTTGATTGCCTTCGTCTTCTAAGTACAATTTTCCCCGTTCATTCTTCTCTTCATCGTTGTACCCTTTAAACTCCAACGCTGAGCAATCTACAGCATACACTTTAAACCATTGGTTGATATCAGGCTGTTTTTTTAAATGTTCCAAAACAAGAAATTCGCCATCACATCCTTCGTACATCTGTACAATAGAATTCATAGTGAACTCAGTAGATTCTCTCTCTTCAGACGGAACAAAGGCTTTTAACGTAGTGATTCCATCTTCAACCGACTGTAGACGTGCCAACCACTTCAGGACACAAGCTATCCGTCCTGATTTGGAATTAGGATTACCCTGTGCTTTGGATGCTTGAAATGCTTTAAATGTCCGACTCTGAAGGGAATCATTCCCGAGAATAATAGCAGCTAATGGCAGTAAACGAGCATCATTTAGTTTAAACTCTTCTTTGCATAGTTTATGAAGAGGAACGTACTCAGCTTGGAGAGTCCAAACTTTACTTCCTTGATTCGAAGGTCCAGATTTCTCAACAGAGTTAACACAAGACTTTCCTTGTACTGCTTTAGCAAACTTCAAACTACCCAGTGGCACAGCAACAGCGTTTATGTATATTTTGAAGTCAGAATCCGAACTCAAGATCGGGCAATCCCCCAACCGACGTGCTACCATCGCAATCGTACAATCAGCCTCTCCAATAGTTTGACAGCGGAAAATTTTTTGTTCCGTAAGAACTTCCAAAAAAACAGTCTGTATTCAAAAAGGAAATCATTTTCACAAACCAATTTACCATCTTGTTCACAAATGTACATCATAATATAAACTTGAAACTAGAATTTAACCTTTAAAAATATAGGAGTGTAGCTCTTTCCAGGGTAAGCTTGATCTCCTTTAGCCATCATCTTTATATTTTCCTTGATAGAATTTGCGAAGCGATGCATCGCAGTTTCCATTTTTTCTACGTGATAGGCTCCATCCATAATCACAATTCCAGTTATTTCGCACTGTTTTAACTGCTGAAAGAAGTGGCGCACGTTCTGCGCATATTGTTCCATATCTCCACCAAACATGTAAGCAAGGGGGATTTTCGAAGATCCAGACTGCTTTGACGAATTGGGACCACGTCGAACCACAGAATTCGGTCCATCAAAATACAAGTGGTACATCAAGTTTGATCCATCAATTACCACTGGGCATTCCCGCAAATATATCTTCTCCTTATATTTTTCGTGGTAGTTAGAAATAAAGGTCGTCAGTCCGTGAACCCCCATGTTGCAAACAAACTACCTGCAATTAATTAATACGACAAATTTTAAAACCAGACAGTGGTGAAAGTATGTGAATAAAAATTGCTAATAGATTTCCAGATAGTCAAAAGTCCTGTCACGAGTGGTACAGAGGCATATAGTTGGTCAGTTATCGGCGTACGTCATTTATTAATTTACATGTACATACAACATATTAATCAGATATAAGCGAAAATAAAACGTTGTATTCTTTTGATTGTTAAGACTATAAATTCGCCATCTGTTACAGGCCACATACCAATACCAAGACTACTTTCAACTAGTCTACAGATAGATGACAATTGGTAAACAACGAAAAGTTAAGTACTAACAAATGACAACTGAATACAATTTTACATCAATGATTTATTGATTGCGGTTAGGGGAGTGAATTACATGGACATACAACATTACAACATAGTTATTTTTTGAAGAACTTAACCTAACCAACTAACTAAACCAATCTATATTACCTTGGTTATTATCTTATGTTAGATTATAATCCATTAGTTGTTAAAAAAAATCTTCAAACAATTTCCATGTCCAAAAAATCGATTTTTTTTAAACCAAAAATGTTCCACACGTCGAGATCGGTCCAGAAAACCAAAAATCTAACTGCCCCCCCCCTTGGTCATATCTAACCAAACAACATGAAGCAAGTTCACATTATCAAAGTTCTTTTGACAAGCTACCTTAAACACTAAAATAATAAAACGTCAAATGTAATGTATGCTTAGCCCCTCTTTTAACAATTGGTCTCTACTCAATCTCTATTGAGAGTATATTTTTATATGTCAGTTTACTTACCGATGACCAAGTCAAAAGGCAAGTCACAAGAACAATTGTCAATGCTAATTCTAAGTAACAACACAACTGACAACACAAGACAAGTTACTAATTATAATTATAATTACGATTGCCAAAACCGATATTATACTGCCAGCCAGCAGTGCAGTTCTGCGGACACTACTACTCGGAACGTACACAGAAACTATACACAAGTGAGTTGCCCTTGCAAACATGATCATTTTCATGTGCTCAACTTGCTTGGTTGGCGGGTTTATGTAGCAGTCTCAACGTGTACCAACGCACTTGTCAGCGACTTCAGTACAATCCGTGTAGCCTGAGTAGCCTCTCCTTGTGACTTTGTTGTATATACCTGTAGTACACCGTACTTGACCGTACCTACATTACTTGTTGCATGAAGTTAAGTTTATTGTCGCGTCGCGGTAGTTCAATTAAGACGGGGTAAATGTCTTGGAGTTTACATTTTTATCCTGATCTGCGCTGCAGTAATGCCGTTATGTGTTGTTGGTTTACGACCATTCGTGTTACAATTTAAAGGAATGTAGCTAGCGAAATGATGACTGGAAGAAAAATAGATATGATCTAGGATTTAGTTGAATGTTTTATCTTCAGTTCAGATCGACACTAAAAACCAGACATACCTAATTCTAATTTAACTTACTATTCAAAATTAATGCAAGCCAATAAACATTAGCATCTGTTCCTGTTCAGATTGACACAGTAGTATTTAGCGGGAAAGGTTTTGATTCGATTTGTTTGTCAGTGGATCAATGGAAAATGACATTTAAACCTGGATATTATTCTTCAGTTCAGGGAAAGCATATGTACTGGATCAGATACTTAATTATAACATATTTATACGTTGAGCTTCGGGAAATTATCTGATTTTATTTTGCAAATCTTCAAGATTTCCAAAGTATATATGATAGCTACAGAGCAACTATGCCCTAATATACTATGACTCACGAACATCCATCCTCCTGTTTCAGAACTGCAGAGTGTAGGCAGTCAAACCAAAGTCTACGAATTTTCGTATTTGTTTACTCCGATCCGACATGAGCTTTACGCAAGTCATGAAACAATATTGGGCATTATTCTCTTATCTATATAGTCATTTTTTAGAACAAACAAATGCGATGAAATGTAGCTAAAATTTCACTTCACTAAGCTCCTTGTACATATTTGAACGAGGCAGCAGTGAAGGTCTCGTAAAGAAACTCCCTATGACATTCTTTCTCTTGAAATTTTTGAGCAAGACCAAATCTTTGCAAACTAAATCTTGCCAAAAAGCCAATGCCTTTGAAATGCCACCATATGCCAGTGTCTAAAGTAAATGAAGGCTGTATGAGTGAAACCAGAAAAATACAACGACATATGAGTTTGAGTGTGCATAGCATTGAATCATGCTTATAGATAACGCTACTGATACACTCAACTCATGCAGGAGAATTTAAACAAAAACCGGGCCACCGTAGTATGACATCCTTACGGTTCAAAAGTTGAATGAAAGTTGTAGTTTCACCTTTGCATGTCTGTCACTAGTCTTCATTCATTCACAAAACTCAACATTTTTGTAGTACATTACATGTGTGGTGTGTACCACTTCTCAACTCCACCTTGGCTGAAGGATAGCAAATATTGCAGGTGCAGCGATTGATAAAACAAAAAAAAATCACTTGCAAATATTCTTTCATTTTTATTTAGTTTACTTTGTATTTACGATTCAAGGGTGAAAAGTGGTTGGCTAACTTTCCGCAAATTCTTTGCAATGTAACGTTTCTCCGGATAAAGCTAATCAGGCTATTTAATGAGCCTTTTCTATGAGACAGAGTCAACTGTAGGTAGAAGTACTGATCCCACATAATTTCATCAGTATTTAAGAAAATTCATTCATTTAAATGATTAGGGCAGGCGTCAGCGTTTTAAAATTATACTAATGCAAAATAATGTCAATAATGATGATGGTTACTAACATGACTAACAAATATTTGTAGATTACCAACGGAAGGAAAAATTTGATGATAACAAAAATGACTTCATTTATTTGGCATACGCATGAAGGGCGCATCATATCTAAATATTACGAGCATAAAGTGTGAGTCAGCATATTACTAAACAAAAAAAAGTACTCTCATGTGGACATATTCTTGTTAACCTATTGACATTGCTAGTTGTGAAGTTTGCTCTGTTGCCATCCGCATCATTTAAATATTTACAACAATTTTGGTATAGAGCTAGCTTTATAAATTTATAAGGCTTAATTTCAAGGAATACTTTTGTATCTCTACTCCAGACTTCAAATGATTGGAATAAAACAATTTATTTTATCGCGTTTCTCATTCCGCAAACTTCTTTAATGACATAATTCCTTCGTTCGTATTTGTGGCGTCTTTTGTTATAAAAAAAACCTCATGAGTTTCAGTACAGTAGATTTCGATGAAGTTAAAATCTTCATCCTTAAAGCAAACCCATTCCAAATGTTGTTAGGTACTTATTTATATGATGAACACAAGCAGAGAGGCATGACTATCATACTAAAACAAATTACGCATTCCATATGATGTTCCTAACCATAAACTGGTATTAAACGAGCCGATGTATGATTCGTGCGATGATCACATCTCGCTGAATTATAATAAGCATTTTGACGTCGCTAAACTAAAACTTTGTGTCCAACTCTTGTCCAACAGGATTTTACATAGGTTCAATGATTCGTTATATACTCCGATATTAACTTGAATTTGGTGTGCAACGAGTATCACCATTATCGTGTAAGTAACCGCAACTTCTCCTTGTTAAAAGGAATGACAATATGGTCTCTTCATAGCTATGGGTACGTTTGTAGTTGATGCACAAGTCAGTGTACAGATTTTGTTCACTAACTAGAAGGCCAGATATTTGCTTAAAGCAAATATAAACTATTGTTTAGCTGCTAGAACTTCATGGTTTTCGAATATTTAGTAA
>JAHZNA010004115.1:0-11074 GCA_027743935.1 Sinodicranocentrus sp. ZH6
CACTATTGCAGCTGGAAACTTTACGTGTTCAGGGATGTTATGAAGGGTTTTCAGAAAAATATTTATTTGGGATTATTCACAAAATGTGCTGTTATCCTGAAAAACTGACAAAGTTACTAGTATCTTTTCGCTACTCTTCCAAGTTGTCTTCGAAATTTCCCAATGTGCAGATTTTTGAGGGACATTTCAGGGAGGAGGATTACGCCAGTTTGAAAAGTTCAGGATGGCGGTTAAAAAGCCTTACAGGCGATGGTTATCCTAAACTCAAAGTAGAAAATGTGTACCCTTTTATTCATCATTTCCAGGAAACGCTGACCAGCCTAAGTTTACCAAATGGGGTGCTTTTCGAGGGAACAGGTTGTATGGAAATGCCGTATCTTAATACACTCAAGCTTGGTAGTGTTAAAAGTCGCTCATTAAAGATTTTTTCAGGATTCTCAAAACTAAAAAAACTGAGCGTTCATACGTTCCACTTCAAACGCCAAGGGAAATTTGAAGTTGATAACTTGGCTGATTTTTGTTGAGGTGTAATGTGGTAATTACGCATCTAATATTTACGTGTGAACTGAAGTATGGAGCTATTAAGCATTTCGAATGTGCTAGTTAGTGTTATGTTTATAAATTAAAAATTAAATGCGGTAAATTTAAAATTGAAGTGAGCAATATTATTTCTATCTAATAATTTTACAACTAAGGATTTTTATTTTCACCTGTATCTAAGTTCATGTCATAGTCATCAGCAGCAATTAGAAGTTTCATAGGTATGAGCAACCTTACTGGATTTAGTTTTTGGAAATTTAGTCTCATTCTTCTCCTATACTAAATATCAAATTTATGTTTTTTACTACACTCCACAGTATTTTTAGATTCTCACAACTGGATAACATTTTTGTAAAACTAAGTACAAGGGAGGTTTTGAAATAGATTCTTGTGCTAAATGGAATGCAGCATTTTATTAGTTGATACATATGTAGGGGTTCGAATAAAGTTTTGGTCTGAAATGACGTCCAATGACCTTTGCTAAGCATAAAAAAGAAATAGATTTTAATTCTTGGACTTTTTCCCTGATCGCTTTTCAGATTTTTTTGATTGATTTTCGCTCTCGTTTTGCTTGCTGCTTGGACCGAGATTTTTTTAATAGTTAGCAAGCAAACTCTTAAACTTCTTCGGATTATCATGGTTCAGGTTCAGCAGATCCTTCAGCTGTACCGATGACACACAGTGATCCATATCCAAGGCTCTGGATAGATACAAGCGTAAATATTTTGTTAAAGCCTCACAAGAATTTTCCATTTTCTTTGTCGTCATGTTGAACATCTTATTGGGGACATGGGGACTGGTGGAATCCTTGTGACTGTGTGAGGGTGCGTGATAAAACACTTTGTTGATAATCAAGCACGGACTAACTCGGTTATGGATTGTCGCATGCTCCGTGAAACCTATTTTCAGTTATTTCTCGAACCACAGATAACTCTTATTGCGTCATTTTTTTTCCAGGTTAGCTTCTTTAGTTAGCAGATCGTTCACTTTAAGGATTTCACAGTGAGACGTGTTCAAATAAAAGGACTCAGATGGGATTTCGTTTACCATGAAGGAGAAATAGTCACGTGCCAGTTGAAGCACATTTAAGACAAACTCTATCGATCCTGTTTCCGGAAGATAGACATTTTCTCTCCATTCTTGGGCAAAATTCATGTCGGCAGAAAAGCCAATATCAATGTATGTGGCCGAAAACTGAAATTTTTGTGTGAGGTTGGTTTTGTATCTCTAGTGGGGTTGGGACGTTGGGAGTATTCCTTTTTGACACAGGAAGTGAATCACTGTCCATTCCAGAGCGGCACGTTCTGCAGAAGGAAGGTGAGCTTTCAAGGGGATATAAGGAGAAATTGCAATGTCGAAATTTATCGTCCAAGAGAAAACCCAGGAGAGTAAAGGTTTTACTCTGGGGTCAAATTCGGTGAGGTATTGGAGAAGGCGACAGGTCTGGTCTGTGTTTCCACGAGAAATTCAGTTTGGTACACAAGAGAAAAATCAAGATTTTCTGGATCGTATTTGAATTGGATTCCACGAGGCTCTGGATAACGTTTGGATTGGAGTCTGGCAAGTAGTCGCGTTGAGGTAGCTTTCGAGGAATCCAGGAGGTAGTTTCTCCGTTGAAATTGAAAGGATTAAAATAATTTTGGGATATACTTATTCTCTGGGGATGCAATTTGGCCGAGATAATCTTTGTGTGATAATTGCGTTCACAATTTCGCATATATTAAATACATGTATATGTGAAATATGGGAGGACTTTATTGAGAAACTAGAAAGCCGGTTGTGCGCTAATCGCACAAATAATACATAAACATCAATACACAGCAACTTTTAATAGACCAATCAAATCCAAGCTTGCTTCTCTGCTCCAACCCTAAAATACGACTGTAAAGATAACCCGTCATCGTCATCATAAGAAGCCAGTCGTCAGAACGATCCAAATTTTCTTCTCTCTACCTCTCATCAGTAACGACACTGATAATAACAACGGATAGTCATCATTAGTTAACTGAAATGACACAGTTTTTTGCTCCTATCTCTCTTCGGTAACATATTCATAATGAAAACGGGTCGTTAGTCGTCAGAGATGACAAAGTTCAGTGACCTCTCGTCAGTTACAACGCTCATGATAACAACGGGCCGTCGTTGTCAGTTGTCAGATCAATCTAGTTATGCTTATCTCGACCAACAGTCTAACAACGCTCCTGATGACAACGGGTTGTCGTTGTCAGTCGTCAGAGATGCCACAATTATTTGCTCCTACCTCTCCTCACTGAGAACGCTCATGATGACAACGGGTCGTCGTTGTCAGTGGTCAGTTAAAATAAAGTCAAGCAGCGCTCCCTCCACCCTAGCTTAAGATGGTAACTGATGATCCATCGTCAGTTAGGAAGAATTCAAGCTACTCTCCCATCATCCTAGCGTATGATGGGAGCTGACGACTGGTCGTCATCGTCAATCGTTATTACGTACGAAGATTATGCTACTTTTATTCTAAGATAATTTTATTGCGAGGTCCAGGACAGACAGACACACAAACATACACACAAAGACTCAGACAGTAATATATTGTATGATAATAAGAACAAATGAAATACTTATGCTTTAATATTTTATTTGAACAATATGCATCAACAATATTTTTCTTCTATTGAGTAGTTTTCAATCAAAGTTTTAAGGTTGATTTTCGAAACTTAAATAAATGTTAAATTCGTAAAAGTACTTAACATCAGTACATGTCATTCTCTTAAGCATTTGCATTTTTACATTAATGTTATTTCAGAAAGCAAGCTTTCCACTCCTTTAAAATAAAATCAATTTGTGATTGAAATGTGTAAGGGATTTTTTACAAGCTAATAGTTTTAAAGGTTGTCATTTATCCTTGATAAACAACATCATCCCCGACCCTGTCAAAATAGACAGATTCAAACGCACGTGCTGAATTTGCTCCACCCAATTTCCGGTGTCGGATAAAGACAGCAAGAATGATAAGAATTATAATTCCAACAAGACCAATCAATACCCACATGAAAACGTGTTGCTGGCTGAAACTGTTACCCTCCTCAGTGGCAGGGTCTGAAAATTTAATATCTCATAAATCTGCAAAATTTGGATTTTAATCGTCCATTTTTATTTTAAGGAATTACCAATCACGATCATTTGTCTCCTTCGTTTTTCAATTTTGAACTCGAGGAGGTGATGTCCGGTGGACTTGTTTAGAGTGATTACTATTCAAAAAAATATTTGTGGAAAATAAAAACGGTTTTAATAATTCTCAAAACCGTATTAACTCAACTTCAACTTACCTTGTTCCTTATCCGATAATGCAGATAAGTTACTCAGATCCGTGTAATTCTCGATAGTAAACCAACTGCTAAAGCTACTTGTGCTTGAGAAGGATCCACGTGTCGTTGTAAAAGCTTGGACGAGGAAGTGCATGAGTTGGTTTCCCACGGCAAACTGACTCACATCATTTAAGAACCTAAACAGATTTTGCGTTTCCTTTCCTCTAGTATCTCCGGCACAACAGGGGGAACTGTTTATTCGAAAATAGATCGACCTTCCCGGAAGAAATTTCCTGAATATTCTACTCATGTAGAAGTGGGTGTCCAAGTTTGTTGAAAACTCCTCCTGGTTTTCATTTTCGGCACGGAAGATTTTTGTCGGGCACAAAATGTAATCTGAAGGTGGGAGACTTGTCGACGATGTCGCTAGTTTGTTTATCAGTGTAGAGCAGTTGTCCACCACAAGTCCGACTGTAAAGTTATATTTCGAGCCAAGAGCACCAACTTGCACCACAGTTTCTGGAGAAGACTCCAACTCCCAGTTCCGTAAGTGTATACCCATCAAATGAAGTCCAGGCTCTGGTCCTCCCATAATTCTCTCAGCAAGCTTCTCAACTTCTTCAAATGTTTTAGAGAAAGTTGTGCTTTCCAAGGAAATTTCAATGTAGAGTCGTCCTCCCAAAACATCATAGTCCACCAAAGCATCTAAAAAGTCCGTCTCCAGCAGCGCGTTTAAGGTCTTCAGATCTAGAAATTTACCAAAATCAATTATTGGAGATTTAAAATAAATTGAAAGGTAAACATGCAGTTTTAGATTTACCTGTCAACTGATTGTTGGCATCGGTTCTCGGTATTAGCTCAACAGTTGTGAATTTGTGCATGGCAAATAAAAGCAAAGTCTCGAGTTCCTTGGAATTTAAAGATTCGTTTCGTAAATCCATTAGAACACTGACTCCAGTCAAGTTTTTATCAAGAGGAATTCCATCCTGCGCTACTTCCGCTGACCATTGAACACAAGAGTCCACGTTCCAGTTTGGGTTGGGGGCTTTATCTCCAAAATTTCTTAGAACGTAGACGGGTGTCTTGTTGATAACATCTTGAGAAACTTCTTGCCCAACCTTTACAGTCGACCACCATGTTATATACGAATATTGAAAAGCAGGAAAAATGTGTTGGATTACAACCGGAAAATCATGAGTCCTAGCCCATGTTCCGATTGCCTCATGATACCCGTTAATCTTGAGCAGCGTCTCATCACAGTAAAAATTTAAAGTTGTATTTTGATAAGGAAGATTCAAAGGATCTATTACTAATTGTATGTTTACGTTAGGCATCCAATATCGAATTTGAGCTTGCGCCAACAAAGCCTCATTCAGTCTTTGCTGAACGTGGTTGTCATAAAATTCAAGAGAATAATTTGCTTTTGCTGCTTTTGAGTAGTCAATAAAAAACCACCATTGGAACGTTGCAGCGAGGTGAAAAAGAACACCGCAGCCATTTCTCGTGTGGAGCCAGACCATATTCGGTGCGAAGGAGGCAAATCCAAAATGAGAACTGCAAAGAACTGGAATCCCACCAACAACGCTTTTAAACCAAGTCGGCAACTTTGAACCGACATTAAACCCAAAATCCAGATTGTCTAATAAAACGTTCCTCTTCCTTAGGTTTTCTCTCAGAGCCACTGCTTTCTTCGAATTTCCTACATAGTTTCCCACATACACTGTGGCCTTCAAAGGTCTTGACAACATTTTTCCGGATTCTAGTTGACCCAATTTATTTGCCATTTTCTCCCAATCACCTGCAAACAATAATTAAAATTTTGTTGATATTCAAGGCAGAAAGAAAATTTCTGTTCGAAATATACTCTCAGTGAGGAAAAAGAATTTTGTTGGGTAATACCTGCGCTATTAATGTAGATTCTTTCATGCAGAGATGAGATTTTGTCCAATGTTTCGAACAAATAGGTTGGTTTGGTATCTGTATGAAGTTGAAGATATGGGATGATGACGCTGCTCCTCACACTGATACTGCTTTTCATTTCATCAAGCCTTGAAAAATAGGTGGGGCTCGAAAAGCGGATGATAACTGACGATCCACTTTCTTCACTCCATCGTTTTCCAAATTGAAGAAGGAGGAGGTTATAATCTGTGTCGGTTTCTAGCGGGACTCGTTTTCTGAACGTATCAAGACGTACATAAAAGTTGAGATTTGTCGAATTCTTTATTTGGGGATTTTTCTCAGCCGTTGACTGCAAAATATGCTTGAAAATGGAGTAAGATTCCGGAAATCCGCTTTGTATTGTGAAATTGGCAGAATTGAAGAGAAAGTCAGCTTCTGTAAACACAGCGTTGGGTGGAATACAAGAACTGTGGTACTTGTAGCCGATCAAAATTCCACTAGATTGGAGTGAGCTTATTAAAGCTCTAGACTCATTTTTTAGCGTTTCTTCACAGTCGATTGGAAAAATGAGTGCAACTAATCCAGGTGTCCTTGTTAAACCAGCGGTCGTGGTGTCAAGGGAGGTTTTTCGGAAAAAGATGATAGGATTGCTAAATTATATAATTGTTTTATTTAAAAGAAGAAAATAGCCAAATAAAATAAACCGTTAAAAACGACTAACTAGCTCGCAATAAACGCATGCATACATTCAATCCGTTGAACCCCACATAAAGTTAGCAAAGCACCACATACAATCATCTATATACCCGTTTAAGATTTCAAATACGTTTCCATGTTAAAAAATATATTATCCCGAGATCTAGTTGAGGGAAGGTATGAGAATCGCTCTACTAATATAATCCTTGCATTTTGCATGCTGGATCTATGATGTGTATTTACCATCTCCTATGCGTAACTATAGCAGCACTATTTGCATAAATACAGTTTAGCTCGCGAAAGTATTTTAAAATAATGACACGTGACAAACCACAAAGTTTAGCTCGCGATACCGCCTATACCGACTTTACAATCCTCCTTGGAAGCCCGGTTGAGTGGTGTATTTGTCTAGAATATTCATTTAATCTATTTAACTTATTCGTATCTAGCAGAGTATCTGCTATGGGCTTTCTAGTCGGCAATACACTCCATGCACTGTAGATAACATATCATAAATTCAGTAGAACCCCCAATGTGCACTGTAGAACACCCCATGTACACAGTAGAAAACCCCTTGAATTCAGAAAAGCACCACATACAGTACTGACTACACCTAGTCACTACATTCAGTAGAAAAGTCTTCGCTTTTAACACATGCATTTTATGCTCATTTATTAGCTCGCCAAAGTGTTTGAAAAACGAGCTTATGAAATCGTCTTTGCCGTCTGTCCGTCCATTTTTTTGTACTTTTGTTAAATTGAATTAGTGTTTAAAGTTCCAACAGGAATTAACGAAATGAAAGTTCCGACTTGATGTTTTACATAGGGTGTTAAATTACGTGTGAGTGGTATACATTTGAGGGTACGGGGTATTCTACATAGAATTTTTGTGTCTAAAGTTCAACGAAAACAAAGAAACGACCCGATCGGGTGTTCTAAAAAATCAGCCTCGTAGAACAACAAGGAAAAATTGAAGTTTTCGAAGATTTGGTGAAGAGAATTAGTGATTTATATTCGTGTCCACTACTGAGTGCATAGGGTGTTTTATTGAGTGAATAGGGTGTTTTACTGAGTGAATAGGATGTTTGCTGAAATGCATGTGATTTGTTTTGTCAAAGGTCCAATCGAAACAAAAACACGACCCGATTTTGTGTTCTATAAAATGTGCCATGTAGGACGACTCAATAAAATAAAAATTTCGTGTTTTAAAAAAATTGACAAGTAAGGGATGAGTAAGGGACGTGTGTGTTTGACTGGCATGAAGTTTTCGGCTGACTGTATGAGGTGTTTAATTCTGGTACGTGAAATAGAGAGAGACACCCACGTACAGAGTACTAAGAGCAGAGAGATAGAGATTCACATGCACATAGAGAGAGAGAAGGCGAGGACGATATCTTAAGCTCGCCATTACAACACATTTGCGAGCTAACAATTCAATTAAATTAATGTTGAAAAGACTTTTACCTGACTGAGATGAATAGCTTTATTTGAGGATTTTCTCTGCTGAATGTAATGTTTTCAATCATTTTGACCACATTCGAAAGCTTAGACATGTCGCTGATTCGGGTTCCTTGAAAAGCAAATAAATAAAACCTTTGAAAGAATCATTAATTTGCAACTGGAATGCTGCACTTATTTATGCAGAAGTGTTCTAGTAACATTCATAGCCACCTATGTCTAACGTAGAATTTGAACTTCAAGTTCAATTTGCATCTTTTAAAAAAAATTGGGCAACATTCTTCAAACATGCATTTAACCCTCTACCAATTTACTACTTCCGGAGGTGAATAGATTAATTTGCGGCGAGATATGGACACAAAAATTATGAGTCAGTTCAGTTTGGTTCAAAGCTGTGGAGTAAACACATACGGCCACCGCAAAGTTTTTTCCCATTCATTACATTACAATTACAAGTTTATGTAGCGAAAAATGTTTCAGTTTGGATGAATCGCCTAATATTATGCAGACAACCAGACCAAAATGCATTTTGTTAATTATATCTAGCTGAAATACTGAGCAATGCGATGGAAGCAATCTAAAAAAACTTATTACTACTGACCAGTTTCATAATGAAGATACACTTCCTCCTCCTTCAAAACATTTTGCAGTGACACCATGACCAAGTCTTTCTTTCCTCTTTTCAACGAGTTGTCAACGAGCTGGCTGATGTCGTAAATGATCACACCCTTCTTGATCACTTCACTAAATCCCACTTTCACAACTTGACTCACCACCAAACCATATTGTACGTAGACCAGAAGAAAAATAAATGTTGAAACTGGCTTCACCTTCGCCATTCTCACTCGGTGGCTTCACTCACAATAGGATTACCAAAAGAACTTGCTAACTTGAAAATGTGAACTTGTGGAGATGAGATGAGACAATGCCACTGTTGCTCCTTCTCTTCCACTATAAACCTTTTCCAACTCAATCTCATCTTATATTTATTTGCTGGACTGGACCGGAGTCTTCCTTTCATGGAGAAATATTATGCCACGGATAAATCTGCGAATGTGGTTTGTCTTACATCCTCCCTCAATGATCCCATACATTGCTCTGTAAACTTGCCAATTAGCTGGCTAAGCAGTTCTAATCCTTTACCACAACCCTCATCATGTCTTCAGGATATTTTAAAAGCCAAACTCTGCTTGGCTTTCTGCGGTATTCCTTAAATTCACAGCTACATATACGATACCATCATTATCATTAATCTTGTTAGCATTCAACGCTTTCAATTCATTGGCCTTAGTTTATTGTTGCTTTTTATTAACCTGTGCAGTATTTGGCTGTCATTTTTCATAGCTTGTGGCACAATTTCTCTCTCCAATTAATATTAACGAAGGAAAAGCTAGCTGTTGTGTAAACCATGACAAAAATATTTATCACTCTTTTTGAGTACGCTGAACTCATTTGAACTGCTCATGGCAGAAGGATGCGTATTTCCTGTTGGCTTCAGTGAAGAGCATTTAAATACAATGCTTACACGAGAAATCATCGTTTCTTCGTTACCCATTTGAAGATTCTTCTCCCATGAGGAAGTGGTATTTTTAATGACTTTCTTTGGTAAGCGCATTCATTCCTTTTCCAAAGCTACCCATGCATCCTCCAACGTTGTCATGATGATTATATAGCAAAGTCGCCGTTTGACACAGCCAACATCCAAAATACTAAAAGGATTCAGCGCCATTAATTTCTCAAGGAAGTCAAGGTCATCGATAAAAACTTTCTTTGCTCCCGTTCTCAACTGCAGATCCACAGTGTACTGGCGTGTACTGGAAATTAAATCTTGTTTTCCCATAATTGACGACCACTTTGTGACATTCATTTCCGTACAAGTTTCCAATCCCATCTTCAAGCAATAGCTTCAAAACATAATCCACATGATGAAGTTCCTCCTGGGGAACTTTGATAAGAGGAAGCACTACATTTTTCAGAGGAGTCAACTTTGGAGTAAAATATACAAGTTACTTCTCATTTTTCATATCATAATTTTGTTCATTGCCTGGAGCACCGTTGCCCTTAAAAATTTCACCTTTTCCGCAACCTCGCTTTAACTAACGGGCACTTTTTGAAACGCCAACTTATTTATTAGTGCAATGAATAATTTTGAATGTTTTTAAAATGATTGATGTAATTCATACATAGAAATATAAGTATTGAGGCAGGAGTTCCTGGATCTGTATTTATTGACCTGTTTGCGCTAACAGCATTGGGTAAACTACACGATTACATCAAGCTCAGTACTTTTTGGTAGTAATAAGCCTGCAACCCTTTTTGAAGATTTTATACGTGTTTATTTTGATTTAGTATTTAATATAAGATTTAACAACAATCAGCAATAATTTCCACCTTACATTCAGTCAGCAAAACTTGATATATTATGGAAGATTATAATTATAAGCAATCAATAACACAATTGCTAAGGCACACTGTATGATGTTGTTGCAAAATGCGAGAACTCGTTACGATTACTCCGTGAACAGTAAAAATCCAGCTTATCTTCGTTACCTCCTTGCCATACTTGCTCTTTCCAACCACCGATTCCTCTGCTCACGAGTCAGAGGGCGAGGACATTTACAAGCCCTTCTAATCCTCACAAATACATCAATCCCTTTGTTCTTCAAAAAACTCCGAGTCTTTGCCTCCATCTACAGTTAAATTACATATTTTATCAATGTCATAATTTACATGACAATAAATAAACATTGCTTCTTACCGCTTTTGTCGATTGAAGTTCTAAAGTGTGCAATTGAGCTAGTTCCAGGAATCCATGGTGAACAGCGTGGTCAGTTATTTTGGAAAAGCTTTTAATGCAATCCATATCTGCTGACTCATTGTCACTCTCATAATCATTACGATTTCAGGGCCTAACCTTCGAGCAAATGTATTCTTCCATTCGAAAAACCTGGAGATCTACAACAATTGAAAGAGATTATCAAGTTTCTCGCTTGTCAACCAATCCAATAATGAATCTATGTCATAATGAATTCATCAATATAACCACATACTTTTCAACAAGGTCACGTTTGGAATTCGACTGCGCTTATCCTTTTCCTGACCAATAGCAAATCCAGTGATATCTTCATCCACTAAAAAGCTTCTCGAGCCTAACACCAATTCCCGCATAGTATTCCCCCACTGGCTACACATTTCTCCGAA
>JAHZNA010004116.1:0-10065 GCA_027743935.1 Sinodicranocentrus sp. ZH6
ATTTTATATAGCTATAGAGACAAGTCTCAAGCTAAATAAACTTGCCGTAAGGCAACTATAGATCTGCAGCTAAAATACATTATGTATGATGAATACATAAGGACAAAAATCCATTCCCCATCCCTGGGGGGTCGGTCAAAAATATTTCCTACTAGCCATTGACCCAAAATATTTCCTACTAGCCATTGACCCAAAATATTTCCTACTAGCCATTGACCCAACAGAAAATTTCGTAGAAATCCGTTAAAGCATATGGCCAGGAGGAAGACGCTATTTTCGTACTTTCTTCCCCCTGGTCCCCCGGGGGTAGGGGAAGGGAATCTTAACTATATATCCTATAGCTATGTATCTATAGTTGCCTGTTGCCTTACGATCTTGTACTATGCAAAATTTTAACAGGGTATCAGAATAATAAAAATCCCCACCCACCCAACCACGGGAAAACTGCCGATTCGAACTAAAATATTTCCCATGATAGCTCTTGACCCAATGTACATATGTAACAAATTTGATAAAATCGGCCCTCGCATATAGTCAGAATCGTTTGACAGACAAACAAACATGGCCTAATCAATACTAGATAAAATACTGCGTATTAAGAAGAATATCTGCTACTATTTTGACTTCTTTCATGTCATACCTGCATTGCTAGGTACTTTCGTTAAGAATTGTACTGTAAACCTGTTTGTCAATCATTATCGAGGTGACAGTTTCTTGAACTGCAACAGTAGATAGATTATAGGCAGTTCTAAGGTCTATTACTGCAGCATGAACCTTCGCGGCGCGAAACTTTTATAACTTACTCAACCGTATATCTAGCTGACCCACAGTCCATAGATACTTCCATTGGTTGCCTTTAAATTCGTAAAAAGAAACCATTAGTGGCATAAACAAATAAGTTGGTACAATTATTACACTATGTGGACCGATTCTCCAGGAGAAGTAATTCCCCATGCCATAAAAGACACTCCCCACCACAACCACAATAGCCAGTGACTCGTGGTGTGATATCACATCGGTTTAAAATCTATCCGTACAAGCAGAAAACTTCTCCAAACCAATATCCTTGGTTAGCTTGGTTTTGATCTCCTTTTTAAATCTGATGCGAAAATTTAAACCAAAGTGGATAACAAAGTACATGGCTTTCACAGTGATTTCATGCGCTGAAGATAACGGCTGGCATAATGAATCTTAAAAAACTTGTTATTTTACATGTGCCCATGTGCGTACCTTGTTAAATATTAGATGGAAAAAGTTTGTAATTAGTCCTGACGTAGACTCAACTAGAAAACATTTCTTCCTGATTTCAAGATGCAACATATGCACTTACTGCAAAACAAAAATTGCTTGTACTATTGAGATCAAAGCTAAAGATGAGAAGACACTGTTATTCCAAATGTTGAGCTCTTTGTAAGTCGCAAACTTTGAATCTGAACTTTCATCTTTAGTAGTCCCAGCAGAATATCTTACTCATCCTTATCTTTTTTCAGTTCAACTTTTAACAAATATAAAAGAGGAAACATATTTTTTGTCTTAACTGAGAGAAAGGCCTAAGAGCCAAAAAGCCAAAGTCATTTATCTCAATTTTTCATTCTTCTTTACATACCATATCAAAGACGACGATGTTTAAAAAAAGAAGGTCAACAAAAACAGTTCCAGGGGCTAAAATATATGTGGTGCAAATAAAATCTCGAGATTTGTGAAAGTCGACTAAGTGCGAGCTTAATACAGTGGGAGTGAGAGGACATTTGGTAGATTTAACATAATGTGCTATAACTACCTCTAGAAATTGTCTTAATGTATGTATAATGGGTGTACATCCATATTCCATTTCACGATCGTATACTTCAAATCTGTGTGTGATGTCGATGTGACTTGGACTTACACTATTAAAACAAAGCCGTTTTCTCTTATTGCTGTGTGTACTTTCCGTTGTAAACGCGTCCTGTCAAACTAGCGTGGGAAGAGAAGAAATACCTAGACAATAAAGCGGAAAAGTAAAGAAACAAGACTGCAGATAAACCAACTCGTGTTGTCATTTTTGTTGATAGGTACACTGCCACCGTACTACTTCACGACTTTTAGTAGTCTTATGAAGAAAAAACGACTCCCCAAAACAATGGCTAGTTTTAGTCAACTTCTGTCTGTAAAATGTGTAGAATGTCCACACAATCTGCTTCCTTGCTTCTACATTTACATGACATGGCAAAAATACAACCCTTTTATCGTGCATGCACATAACTTTCACTCTTACACCATCTGCTTATCATCGTAAGGATACAGTAAGCAAGGTCATGCATGATGTATCTTTATGATGTAGTTTATACGTTAAGCAGTGAAGGGGATGTGTGTATTTTATACGAATCTTTCATGTGATACATTTTCATATGTATGCAAGTATTTTCTTCAACAAATGGTACTGGTAGCAGTTGTGAAAATGGGTATTGGTTGAAGTTTATATTTTTTGCACTGCAGAAGAAGTTGAGAAAAGCAATTTATTTACAATATTGCAATTGATATTTTTGGTACACCTAACAAAAGTAGAATAATGGAATGTGTTTTTTATAAAAAATATTCCAAAAATGTTCCAGTCTTTTTTCTGCAGAAAAAAGAAAACAGGAACCGTGTACCACTTTAGTTAGGACGCACGTTGCAAGTTGCAAATACACAGCATACCTTGATCCCCTCACAATCAGTTATATCTATAAAAATATACCAGGTCATGTTTTACTTCGCGAAAAATTTTACGTTTCAAAAATATGCTGATATTCCAGAAAGAGTCATTCATGACGTTTAACTTAAAGCAAAACTGTGAAAACATGTGCAGTAGCTTCAATGACTTTATTCAATGCAGTTCATTATTTTATTCGCCTGAATCTTTGTTTTTGGAGTTCTCAACTTGGACTTGAAAAAGACTGCTATTTAGAAATTTGTGTACGTCAATATTCCGATGTTTTGTTTATGTTTTTATGAGAAGCGCACCGTTCGTTAATTGTTGAGTCTAATGTAATGCTACCGTGTCTTCTTTTGTAAATTTCAAGAAGAGTAAAATTTTGAGATGTATTTATTTCGTTAAAACTAACGGCATTTATCATTATATTTCCACTCGTGCTGCTTAAGTAGAACGTAGCACGTAACTCAATCTCAATTATTCAATACGCAAGGTCTTCTCAACTGATTTCCCATCATTTTTAACAACTTCGTGCATACATACCAGCATGCGTCCCCGACTATTTTTTTAGGACTGAAAAATGATATTACAACTACAGCTTGGGACATCCTTCATTCATCAAGCCCACCAAATCTTATATAAAGCTACATACTTTTCCAAAACAGAAAGTATTGCTAAAAATCTGCCGTTAGAACATTTTATCGTGGGACTTTATCTAGGTCTTCAGCCCACGATACTATACAAAAATATCAAAACATTCGAATATAAATGAACAGTGAGTCAGTATCATTTGTAAACTAAAAACTAATAAAATACCCTTTAGAGACTATGCATTATACGTCCATATGTAGCAGTTATCATATGATCATATCATTATGTAGCTACCAGCTAGTATCCAATTCTGACAGAAAACTAATTACATGTCATACAATCAGATCAATATTAATACAAAAAGTTTACTAATATTCACTCCAATATAGCAAGATTATGCTAAATTTGAAGGAATAACACACACTGTTTTTTTACATTGGTCCGCCGTAATAATAATAATAATAATAATAATAATAATAATAATAATAATAATAATAATAATGATAATGTGCCTCCGAATTCTAATTCTAATGTATCTTAGGATATCATTAGCATTTAGTTATGTATTGTATGAAAGAAAAACCTATTTTTCATCTGAGAGTTCTGATTGCGAGTTTGATTGCTGATTGATTGAACACATCAAAACTCTAGATCATTTTGAAATTGTCATTGTAGAATATGCATATATTAGCTTTACATTAGATAAGGTTACTTCATTCAAATATGCATAGCCCTGCAGACAAAGTCTCAAACTTTTCAAGTCATTTCGATACCATATATGACAAGGATTTCGAGACTATCTGTGAAATTAAATTATATAGATTATTTACGCTAAATGAGTTCCCAATATTGCAAAGTTTGCATAAATAAAAAAAATTTGTCGATTCTTGGAATTAGATATATGCCAAGAACGAATTGACTTCATTGAAAATATGCACTTCCAAAATGATGCTTCCAAGTTCCAACCTCTTCATATGTGCATTTGTTCTCGTAATAAGTATTTGTAAGAGGATATATCGTGCACTTATACCTACAAGCCGTACAAGCTTATTAAGATGTAGAGCATATAATTTCGTAAGAATTATCTTTAAATATTCAGCAACAAAAATACGTAAACAAAACTTCAATTGAACTTTGCCATTTGTAAAAGTATCTATTGTAAGTAACATAAAGTTTCATAGATGGGTTTTGGAAAAGTAGGGTTGTTACTGGTATATCTATATTTATGCTAATTTCTTTTGGTTGTGGTATTTGGGTAATATTTTTTCCGTGTGTTGCGTTGCCGCAACGCAATTTAATAAAGTGATATCGGATAAGGAATGAAGTAAGATTAAGAGTGCCAAGCGTACGTTAAGAAGCACTTCCTTCGATTTTTATTTGATGACACACTCAAAGACCCAAACAAGTATACTTTGGAAGTGTTTCAAACTTCCCAGACGGCAATTGATTGATTGTTTTTATTCGAGTGTTTATCCAAATTCAGTACAAAAAGACTGATCTCCCTTCAGTAACACCATATAAATACAATTTTTTTTCCATATTTAAACTATTTAATGAGTCATTCCAAATTTTAGCGAGTTTTAACAAGAACATTTTTGATTTGATCTATAAAGTTAACATACGAAACTTGATCATTCCACTCCACAATACTTTACCGTCAAAGATGTTCCACTCAATGATGGAGCATCTTTTTACAGAATCTTTAAATTAATCCGACAAAAAATCTTGGTAGTATGAGTCTAGGAAATCTTATATTACCTACCATCAGCTCTCAATCTACTCTTCACATACCAACTATGAAAAATCCCTTTATGAATTAGATTTTTATACGTAAATTTCACAAAGTTAAGTCTACGTCTTTCCAATGGATTGCCTTTCTTGTATTGTCAGTGGTATTTGGTAGTGAAGTGGTGTAGTTTGAGATCAACCGTCAAAAGCAGCGCTATGTTGTTGGCAGGAAGAATCTCCCCTTAGAAAAAGGACTTGTGTCATTTTATTATCAATGCAGATTTATCCAATTTACTTTGAATCCTCTCTTAACTTTGAATTCGTAGTTCTAGAGTCTATTCATCTCACCCAATTCTCATCTCAAACCTATCAAATATTATAATGAGATTTAATCATATTCCTCATTTGTTAAACCATGCAATTCGACATTTAGAAGACTGAGTGAAAGAATTATCACACAAACTTTCTTTCTGCCTCAATAATATGTTTGCTTGGTCCTTTCACCTTGTCCTACTGTATAGCTAGAAACTGAAAATAATTTTTTACGCAAGTAAACTATAAATTCAAGATTTTTTAGGCTATAAAGGGTTACTTTTTTATTTATATCCCGAGCTTTCGTTCAGTCTACTTTGAACATTTTCAAGTATACTATCTAACGTTACAACCTTTATAGCACGCACTCCACTTGGCTCGAGTGCTAAAGCATTCCCGGTGAACAAACCTTAACAACTTCAAACCAATCGTAAAACGATGAAAGTATTTCCCTTTATAGGATTTTTCTTTTGGTCCATAAGATTTAGAAAGAAAACTTTAAGCTTTTGAAAACCATTTGTTTATTGTCTTACCTTAAGGCTTCATGCTTGAGGTGCTCAGCTGAGCTATTTACAGTGAAAAGTTTTATCTTCTTTTATAGCTAAAATGGGTTTGCTGCGAGAGTTGAAAATTGGTTCACCACACAGGATTTCGTATAAACGTATCAAAAGTGCAAAAATATTAAAAGTATTAGTATTAACATAGCAAAAGTGCAAATATATTAAAAGTATTAGTATTAACATAGAAAAGTCTCAGTAAATAACCTAACAGTTCAGATTCTGAAATTTAAAGAAAATAGATTCATAAGTTTGAACTAACTTTTCATCCACACTAGTATACTTTCATTTTGAGCAATTTATATGTTGAGTTGTTGCATATTTTGCGTACAGGATGCAGGAGTAACCTTGAAAAGTACAGAATTGGAATACTGCGGTGAAGTTTGCAGCGCACCGTCTGGGTTTTTCAGATACCGGCTTAGGTAATTCAATTAAGCATAATGCAGAGACAAAAAATGATGATAAAGCGGAAATACGCTAGAAATTTGTGTTACAACGGGAAATTGGACACATATATTTTGACGGTATCACTGGGTTTTTCGAAAGCTATCACTTAATTCACTTAAACAAAAAACACATCTGCGAATGTTCCGCATGCATGTACTAAACGAAGCGTGTGTGCATGTAATGTGCATCAATGTACACATTGTAATTTTTGGACTGGAAGGAATTTTAGAAAGCGCGGCTCATTGTCATTTATAAATTCTGTTTCATACGAATACGGCGTTTCTAGTTTTTTCGGTTCTTCATAGTTTACATCATATTATTTTACATTAACAACGCTGTATTTTAAGTAATATGTTGATTTTCTGACAATTCCAAAAGCATCTTACTTATTCCAAAATATATGCACGAGCAAACAGGTAACAGGTGAAGTTGTGCGTGTGGGTTCATAGTACATTAACATTATACACCTGTCCAAACCGACTTGCTGAACGATATGACAGTGCTGTGTGAAAAATGCGGGCATTTGTGATTCCGGTGAAATAAAAAAACAAGTTGGTAAGTAATAGTAATTTGCGAAATCTAAAGCAAGCAAGCGTCAGGAATGTGCATTCCCTTTTTAACGTTGTATATTAATAGGTTCCTCGACTAGTTAATTTCCATGCTTCCAATTTATTAATATTAATGAGATCTGATTTCATTCATTATAAACACACTCATGTAAATACATTTCAGAATATGGTAGTATAATTTTATCGTCTGTTGATTGTAGCCGAGCAATTACGGTCAGTGATCACTGTTATCTAGAATATGTCAGGACACGAAAACATACCATCTTAATTTTGTCCCATTATCGGGGATTCTAATTGTATTGTACGTATGTACCACTTTTCTAGTATATAAATGCAACAAGCACCAGTCTCTTTTCCTCGTATTGGTAATCGAATCACAATATTCACAATACAAACTATTTTTACTCCCGAGCAGAAAATCATCAAAAATGGCTATTATATTTATCGTTCACATCATTCTCCTGTCATCATCTCTGACAAGCCTGGTCAACGCATTTTCAGTTAGCAATTCGTCTTGTAAGTTAGATGAAAATAATAACCATGTTATTTTCTCAAGCTCTCACTAGCACCTATCGATGAAACTTATAATTATAATTAACTTTCGCTTTTGGACCACCCATTTCCCTCATGTCAGGCTCAAATTCAACCGTGCATGCAGTTCGGATTAGCGGGTGTAGTGAACAACCTTGCACAATAAAGAAAGGCGTGTCTCTTCCTTTTGAAATTGATTTCAGCTTCACAATTCCGGAAGTGTCTAATAGCGTATACTTTAATGTCTTCATTCCGAAATACGCTAAGCCTCCAGCTGCCCATGGGTCCAGTTTGGTTTCTGCTACTTGCGACGAGGGAAATCTCGGATTTGACTGTCCCGTAAATTCTGGCAGTCAGTACACCTTAAAATCTCATCTTCTTATTGATTCCCAAGCGGTTTGCACAGGCAACTGTGAGAATATGGGTGACAACGGAACAGTAAGGAATTGACTCTTGAATTCATAACTTAACTGTTCTTATGGTAGTAAAGCCGTCTTATGGTGATGGATGAGTAAATCCCCATATTTATGTTTGAATAGGGTCTGAGAGAAACAAAATGGAGATGGGCTGTGTCTGATAAAAGAAAGCGTGGAGAGCCTCATCGACAGAAATCTTACTCTTCCTGCAGTTTTAAAATTACCCTTAACATTACAGAGTAAAAAAATATATTATTGAATTGTTTACTTCATGATGTCAGCTTAAAACAAAAATTAAATCTGATCATTCCTGATTTTAATAATTAATTTGCGACACGTTAATAAAATTATACAACTGGAGGTAGAAATGAGAAAAAACTTGCATATATCTATTCTCAGGTTATTTGATAAGACGTATATTTGATATGTTTAGAAAGCTAGTTTTGAGATTGTTTTCAGCAAATGGGCGCTTATATTAAGAATTGTCATTAGCTCTACGAAAGTTATCCTACACTACACTGATACACTATACACTTCTCGCATATATGGCTAAAATATCAGAAAGACGGTGGTGTCTGTAAAACGAGGGCATGCTACACGTGAACAATAGGAAACTGGGATTTTCGTGCTAAATGAAAATGACCTACTTCACTGCAGATATTATAGTAGTTTGTGGATGCAGTACTTGCATTGCATTTATGTTTAGTGTACACAATTCTCTTCAACCTGGTGTTTCAAGTTTATTGACTATATAGGAGGCATTGTATTTGATTGTATCCAGTGAGATATCAGATTTAATTAACGCGTTTGTGTGAACGTATGTTAATATAGCATAATGAATGCTGGAAGGCAGTTACTTTTCATGACATTCACACTCAGTGTATGCTTGGCACCAATTTTCGGGGGAATTTCATTCCAAAACAAATCGTGTAAGTGTGATTCATAAATTACGACTCACCGAAATTCTAGCATTGCAATTATGACTTGGGGACTATATTTGTGTGTTTGAGAGTTGTAGATCTGTATTTTAGTGCAATTAATAAATTGCAGCAGGATTATACGTGATAGGTATATCAAATTACAATAAGAAATGCCATGAAATGAAATAATAGCAAATGAATAGGGAAAGTGGTAACAACTAGGATCTATTTAAACTTGTTTATGTTATGACACGACAGGCTACAACGGGAATGTGAACGCATTACGGATTCGGGGCTGTGCTGGTCAGCCTTGTGCAATTCGGAAAGGAAAACGACTTGCATTTGAGTTCGATACGGAATTTTCGGAACCTGATGTGTCGAATGACATTCAACTTCAAATTATTCTATTTGATTTTAGTGAAAACGAATCAGATATTGAGCTACCGATTTTCACGGCCACTTGCAGCAACGAAAAACTAGGAATCAAGTGCCCAATTCAATCTAATCAAAAAATTACAATAAAATCAGGCTTGAATATACCACCCGACGCTGTTTGTAAAGTGGATTGTGGGAAACCAGGACAAAACGAGGTGGAGGAACAATATAACTATTTATTTAACGGAATTTATGAAATATTATCGTGTAAAAACACAAAAACAACGTAGACTTTATTGTATTAATTTTTCAGATAGTAAAACGAACAATGTGGTTTGTTTACATGTTCGATGATTTCAAAAAAACTTACGCTCATTGTCGCTTTCAAGTACTGTTCAATATAACGTCGTAAGTGAATCCAGAAAATGGCTGTGGAACGGTACCATGATATTTTGTAACGATTCTTGAGCATTGGAACTTTTTTGTTCTAAATCATAATTGATTGATTGAATTGCTGCTCCAATAACTGGAGCTCTTGATAATATGCTGGCTATTTGACTGAAGAAAAACTGGGAGAGAGAGCTATTAATGTATTTAGCATTAGCATTAGTTTAGCAGGAGTAAAATTACTGTAAATTAGTACTAATAAGGATTTTGGTTTCTTTCATTGAGTATTAAAAGAAATGAATATTTGTGTTTAATCTTAGTCTGTACTTTAGTCGTGTGTACTTGCTCTTCATTTACTCTCACCCTTTTATATGTATTTTTGAAATTCACCGACGCACTCACACACACAACTATCTCAAATCTCATCACACCACAGAAAATCTTACCACCTCCTAGAGATGCAAATCTCTCTCTACTGAACTGGACTTGAAACATATTTTTTATTATTTTGAAAACGCTATACTGTACACCTCAATCATTTACCGTCATTACGTTCGCGAG